>JAVDBV010008099.1:0-10100 GCA_032619315.1 Piper longum
GGTAAGTCTCTCAAAATGTCCCCTAATTTCTTTTGGTTGTCCAGAAATTTAGTCAAAGGAAATTTTATTTTCAGTCAGAGCAAGTCTATAAAATTTCCTTTGACTAAATTTATGGACAACCAAACACAAGGAAATTTTTTATCTCCAAATTTTACATTTCTTTCATATAATTTCAGGACAACCAAACATACCCTTAATATATCTTAACATTGTACACACATTGCTAATAGTTTCATGTGTTTGGGCTCACGTTTGTGTGCTAGTTTTCCAAAACAGTTAATTGAGTCATATGCAATAAACAACAACACAAAAGTAGTAACTTATCAACGGATCAAGTCATAAAAACAGATACAGAAAGATGTCATTCTGATCCACCAAGACATAAGAGGAAGGCATGCCTACCTGAGAATTGACCGGAAGATTTGGCTGCTGATCTTGTGACCAAGAATAGGCTTGAGGCTGAGACATCCGATAATATGGTTCTTTTAGATCAAGTTTTCCTGATGACGTCTGAATTATCCCTCCTTGTCCAGCACCAGCACCCCACATCTTAGCTGAATATAATACAACAGCGCAATCAGAGCAAATATATATAAACAAAATCAAGCCTCTTGAATTTCTACAGTTAAAAAAATTGATTGGCTTCAATGAACTAGCAACTAAGGGGCTCAGAACACACTGATTTACACTCATCCAACTTTTTCAATTTTTTGAATGAAAAAAGCTAACCTGACAAGGTTAGATACATGGTATAACTCTGAGAAGTGTGTGCCACCATATGTAGTTTCCCTGTAATTTCTTGCCCGGCCATCACATATAATGGTTGTACAAGGACACAGCGAAGTTGGTACCAGTGGGTTGTAGGAGCACCCGGAGCAGTTGTAAGCCAACGCTGAACGGAGCTGCAGACAAAGTCAACATGTGAAGTCTTGTGTACTTTACCACCAGGGCATACATACTGATGTTATAAAGGGAATGTGCTATTTAAAATCAACTTAAAAAAACACTTTCACTAATTGAGCACATGAAAAAGAAGAAAATGGTTGGTATTTAGATGTTCAGTGGAAGTATATATGATGTAGGACAAAAACATTAGGAAAGAAGTAGGAATTTTATATTATTTTGGTTAAGTTTTATTTCAGTATGGTTTTTACTTAATTTAGGCCTTCTATTATTAGAAGTTTATTTTTGAAACTTTCTTATTATTTTGAGTCCTTATAATAGTTGATTCCCATTAGTACATCTCTTGAGCTTATAAATACCTTGAGAAACAGATTTTTTATTGATATTGAATAAAGTTAAGCTTTGTACTAGAGAAATCGAGTGCTTCTAAAGCTTTGACATCGGTGACGAGCCAGTCATCCCCCTTGCTTGACATGTTGATGAGGAGCTGCTCGCCCCCCTTCTACTTTAATTTTGTCCCTTAAAAATCTAACCCACCTACTATTCTTTACCCTTCCGCTGATCCCCATCAATATATTATAATATATTCCACAGCTTATGCTGACTCTGAACTATCTTATGATTTCAGGAGGAAATAAAAAAAGAAATCATAGCAAAAAAAGGGAAAAACTATAAGCAGAAGCGAGCATTTCCACTCACATACTTCCAAATAACAACACTACTTATAACATATAAGAAAACGGGAAAACGAAAACTAGCAATAGATTGAGAATACCTTCCATTAAACAGGACATCAAACCAACAGGCAATTCCATGGACTCTAGTACCAACAGAAGCCACAAAATTGAGAGGGATGTCTATTTCATAAAGCTCCTCTTCCTGAACGACAAGATACACACTCAGAACAAATTGAGCATTGATTTTCAGTGCACTTACTCAATATTTGAACTTCAAAATTTTAACTAGATTTGAATGTATTAGACTAATAAGATACCTTCCAACTCAAAAACATAGCCCTCAATTACTCAAGATTTAAAGAGAGAAATACATAAACTTCCACAAAAGCACCCAAGATTAGCACTCCCAACCACAATACAGAAACAACAAAGAAAAAAAGTGCTCACATTACCAAAAAATTAGTACCAGAGAAACAACAAAAGCCTAGAGAAAACACTACTTCTAACAAGCATAAAAAAAGGTAAGGCAAAACAAATACCTTAATTTGAGTGAAATTCAAGGTGTGAGAGACAGCTGGAGCCACCAATATCCTTGGATCAAAAGCATCTACGACCGGCTGCAAATAGAAAAAACTAATTATCAAGTGCAAACATCTACAAAGAAGAAATTTTATTCTTTCAAGGACAATCATTGACATAAACAAAAAGTGTCCAACAATCAGAAGTGCTGGATAAAAGACAACAAGAAAACCACGCATCATAACTGGGAGCATGCAAGGAAACTTTGCCCATTAGCATGACCCAAAAGTGGGTTTGATTACCAGGATGGCATGATCCACAAACCAAGCAACTGACCACAAACGAAATCTGGTCAATAGTGGCATAATCCAAGTACAACACAAATTCTACACCTGCATCTATAAGAATTTATAATGACTAAAATCACATTACACAAGCAAAGGCCGCAAACCTGAGAGAAGTACCCCTGAAATGCTGATCCGTACAAAGGAGTTAGATCAACTCCATAGTAACTCTGTTGCTGCCAAAAGAGGGCCTACAAATGACAGCAACAAAATAAGGTAGGGCAGTAATCTAACTGTTTTTTTATACAGTAAATTTTCATTTCAAGAAACCCCAAAGAGCACTGAAATACAAAAGGGAAAAGAGCTTTAAAGAGTCCTTATAAAGTTACATCTAAGAGACCAAAAGGAAATCACAATAATTAATAATTTTTTATTTGTAGTTTAAGACTTCCAAAGCAAGCTGTACTTGAGAAATAATAGATATAACCAACATACCATGGTACATTTTGAGATCTTCAAATATTCTTTTATTTCACACGTACCAAATGAAAGAGACTTAAGTAGCAAAAAGGAAAGGGGTTTCAAAAAAAGAATTGCATGCTTGTTTTGCAAACAAAAGGTAACAAGCTAATTTATCTTTTCATTGAAGGAGTTGGTTTGATGGAGCATGCAACATTTTTTAAGACCAGCTTATAAACTTGTTTACTATAAGAGCATTTAAAGAATAAATGGTTTTTAGCTTCCAGGCAAGCCTCACAAAGAGAACATCTATTAGCAAGATGAAGTCGTTTCTTTTCAAGATTGCCTTAAGAGTTAAGATCCCATTTGACACGACCAACTAAGGAATGAATGCATGCCGGTTTGTTCGTTATTTAGACCAAATAAGAGGGTGTCATCATACTCTTGGAAAATGAAGTCTCAAGAAGTTCCAATAGCCCTTGAAAGAAAATTTTTCTATAAAGGATAACCACCCTATGCTATCATCCGCATGAGATAAGAAAAAAATAATCTCATTTAAAAAGTTTAGAGTTTCTTTTGTGCTCGTAATATCAAAGGTGAGGGCCCAAGAACCTTGAACGATGGAATGAGATATAGTGTGGGAGGTGTTTCCCCCAAGGTTTGTAATAGTCTGATGATCAAGTCTTTGGATGAGGGGGCAATGATTAAGCCAAGAGTCAAACCAAGTAAACGTGATCATAGCATTGCCAAATTCTATAGAAATAACCCGGGATTATTTTTTCTATTAAGGAAATAATGTTGTTCTCTAAAAGTGAGACCCTCTATTTGTGTGCACAGTCCATATAGATCCATCATGTAAATAAACCCCATAAATCTACTTCACCCACAAACTATTTTTATTTATCACTCGCCAAAACAGCTTTATTCGTTCAGCTTTGTTAACCTTAGAAATATCTCAAAATTCAAGACTACTTTCTAATAAGGGCTTGCAAATTTGCATCTAATTAACATTGTGGAAACCCTTGGCATCAATGTTCCCTCTCCACAAAAACAAATAAAGAGAACAATTTAGTAATGAGCTTTAGAACACGCTTTGGAAGTGTGAATGTGGTGGTCTAATAATAAGACATGTCATTGAGGATAGATTTTAAGAGTTGGGGGCGGTCAGCATAAGATAATAGATATGATTTTCATCCTTGAATCTTAGCTTTAATCTTATCAATGAGAAGAATACATATGGAATAAGAAAGCTTAGAGGCAGGCAGACCCAAATAACAAATATGGAGCACTCCAATGTGATAGCCAAACAAACCATGAATGTTTCGCTGTGGACGCAAACATGGGAAAAGAATATGGCACTTGTCATAATATTTGTTTTTAACCCAAAGAAGGAACCAAATTCATACAAGGAAGATTTTATATGTCGTGCCGAGAGAAGAAAGTCTTCGAAGATATTTTTGATTTTTTATGTTGATTATCATTATTTTATGTTTATTTTTTATGTTGATTTGTAGAGCATAATTCTCATTATTTTTTTGTTGATTTTCTTATTAATTATTGTGTTGAAATTCCTAGTGCGATTGTGAAGAAGCTAATGCAATACTTATGATGAACAAGTAATTAACAGTTAAAAAGATAAAATTTAGTGGGAAGGCACGAATAGGACATTCCTCAATTTGGTTCCCTCATTATAGATTCTACTATGTACAGGAATTCAAACTATAGCAGTATATTTTATGCAACAGCATTAGTAGACTGAAAAATCAGCTTTAACCATCCATCTTATTAATTATCATCTCTCTCATAATAGCAGATATCAAACGCACTACTAAACAAAATAATCATATATAGCCATCTTACTAATCATGCCATCCCTATTACCAAAGGCTATAGAATATCTATTCCAAAACAGAATGCCAGACTTGAACTTCAAGTTGAAGTTGCAAGCATATAGAACAGGTCAATTGTATCCAGTTCATTCAGTAACTTGATCTTCAATTGTTTAGTCAATTGTACCGCACATGAAATGTATTTCAAACAAGTATATACTTAGAACCAACAGTCTACTCCAGAAGATTGATCAACAATTTAATTAATATTTAAATATGATATGGTAAAAAGGGGTACGTTAGGCTCAAAAGAATATGGATAGTGGTGATAATCAAAGACAGAGACAATTTATATTTAGGCATTGATGTGGTCTGCAACATGATGAAGCAGAGGAAAAGAAGAGTGGAACATCTCTCTCAAAGAGGGTAAAGAATTATCATAAATGAACAACAAATTCTCTACAATCACGAGAAAGCACACTGGAGTATAGCCATATACTGACAAACTTATTTGGTCCATGGGCAACTAGCACCAACTTTAAGATAAAATCAATATCCAACACAGAGAGAGAGAGAGAGAGAAATAAAATAAAAAATAAAAAAAAAAAGTGCCAAAGCCTAGCCAGTTACCTTGTTTGCAATTTCAACAAACAGGAACTCATCACTGAAGGGAGCCAAATGTACTCTGTGGAAAGAAGATCAAATGTTTAAATGTCTGTAACTCATCTGGATAACAGACCGAGAACTAAACTAGTACTCACTAATAACAAAGAAGAGAACACGGAGCTCACAATAAGAAAAAATTTCAAGCTTAAAAATAATTAGAATCAGATATTTGCTAGACAATATCAAATATTAAAAAAATGATATTACAATGAGTGCCCATCCAACAGCATCCTCACCTTCCAATTGTAGGAAACATATTCCCATTGGGTGTAAGAAACCTATCCCTAGCAATCACATACGACTCCAACATTCTTTCATTAACCAATAAGGTGCCTAAAAACATGAAACAAAAAAATCTCACAAACTTGCATATAACACAAGGAATACACCAAGATTAAATTATTACACCAATAAATTATAAGTAACCATATACTACCTTGCAATCATTTGCAATAATAAGATGGATGTGATATTATTCCAAGGCATAAATGCAGAAGAATTCACTCAAAACGAAAATGTGAGCAGTTTACTCTCAACAATACATAGTCTCAGACGTGCAAAGATGTAAGCTATTTTCGTGCATGGCTTTAAGTGTGCCCCCAACACGTGAGTCCTATTTACATGAATAATAGAGGCCAAGTTTTTGTATAGGTACACAGACTTGCTTTTTTGCATTTCTCAGCCATTAGGGAATGAAAAGAAAATTAGTAGGAAATATAATATTCAAAGATCAAACTCACCCATCGGCTCAGAAATAAGAATATCTGCTTTCTCGGGCAACTCAATTTCCTCAACCTTACCTTTGATCACCTGCATTTTCAATGTTTTTATTATACAAAAGTATAAAAAAATAGTACAAGGAATAACGAGTAAAAGAAAGCCCCTTCATATGAAATGACTGTTATCAAAACAAAAATAACCACGCACACAAAAATTATGGTACCGTTATCCGCTGGCTGAGGCTAGGATTCCCTGAGATAAGCCTACGTGCATATTCTGCCATTTCTGATGCTTCGACAGCATAAACATGCTTCGCACCAGCCTAAAATACCATGAGAGAAGAGAAGCAAACTTCAAATAGAACATAGCACATGGGCACTATCTGAGTGAAGTTTCACAAGTAACTAACTCACTTGAGCAGCAAACAAGGAAAGAATTCCACTACCAGCACCAACATCAACTACAACACGTCCAGTGAAATCAGAGCGATTTTCAATTACTGCAGCATAATATGTCCCTGCAAATTATGAAAGAAGCAATCATTATCATCGTCATCTTCCACCAGATCGACATTTTAAGAAATAAATAAACAAATATAGGGCATGGCATGTAAATTGAAGTTTCCACAGTACAAAAAATCCTCCAAAAATAAAAACATATGATTAGGCATACCACATGCAGCAATAGTGCACTATATTCCATATTAATCACGCAAACTAACGACAAATTCAACATACAGCATGTAACGGTTATAATTAAAAAAGTCATTTTCCTTTATCCATATGACCTGTAACTCAAATTGGAATGAATTGATGTTTTCCTTACAATATATTACCTTCCTCCTACACAGCATATTAACAAATGCATCCCAACTATTTCCACCTATCAATCTATAGACAGAGTATAAATCAAATGAAGATGAGACAAATATTTGGACAATAATTGAGTGTAAAACCATAAAAAAAATTGCCCCAATTTTCACAGATAAAAATCCATGAAGGCACCGCTATAACTTCAGGTTACAACTGAGCCATAATCCCGATTAGATCCATTAAGATAAGCCAAAGCAATGAAATTACTGACCTGTTCTTACATAGTCCTGTAACATGTTCTGCTGATGAAGAAGTTGACCATAATAATGGAAATACATCTTGGCTGAAGCAGCTTCAATTTTGTCATCAAACTTGCTTTTTGCAGTTGAGATTGATCCATTTTCCAGTCGTGGACCTAAAATAATTTATATAATAACATTCATGATCTGTACATATCAATATATATGGGATGTTAGGTGATTAGAAGCTGCCAGATCATAGCAAATTACCCTATAATATAATAAATAATGATTATATTTTGTATGAGGAAAAAAAGTTCCAGAAAAGTACCATCCGCTGAATTTGACAATTCCTTTTTCCATCGTCCAAATGCAAGATGAAAAGCTCTGCTTTCACCTTCTGTCCTAAACCCAATCACCACTGCCTTCGAATATGGTCCCTGAATAAGCAAACAATTCTAAGCAATATTTCCCAGTACATAAGTGAAAAGCAGGCATAGCAGCACATACATTCCACAAAACTGAAGTCTATTCTCATAGAAACTTCCACAATAAACGAAATGGTTATTGTACACCGACGATTACTTGGACAAGTGTTCACAGTTACAAATATTGAGGGCATCTGCTATCTCTCATACCAGAGATATCATCACGGCAGCGAAGAGTTCATCACGAGAAAAATGAACGCCAAAAAACACATTCCATAACAGTTGCATAACGCAAAGGAAATCAACATGCCTCGTCCGATTTATGTTCTTCCGAATCCTCACTTGTACACATTGATTCCACTGGACTCAATTTGAAAAGCTGAATAGAACAATTCCCACAAATGACAAAAACCGGTTAATCAATGAAATTAAAAACAAAGGAATGCAGGCAACATCAATCCCAACTAATTGGATCCAAACCCAAAAACAACTACACCTGAGCACTCCCCAGTTCAACAACCACATCCCCGCCGCCGTCGGACTCGCCGCCGGGGCGGAACCGGAGCTGCGCGGCGCCGGAACCGACTTCGAACCGCGCGGTGACATTCTCCTGCCTCCTAGAATCCAGGGAGGAGGCGCAGGGGGCGACGAAGCCGCACGCGAAGGCGTCGCCGCCGGGCTTGTGGTTGGAGAGGGAGGCCTCCATGGGCGAGTCGAGCAGTCCTCGGCTGCGCCGCCTTTGAGTGGCCGGGGAACGGGGGGCGTTAGGGTTACCGTCGCCGGAGGGAGGGACTAGGGTTTGGGAGGGGGGCTTGTCCGGAATAGCGGCGGGAAGTGCGGAGTCGATCGAAGTGGAAGTGGAGGTCTTATTACGGTGTGAATGTGATGATTTACACGTAGTCATTAGTGGAGGGTATTCTCGTCCATAATTCTTTTCACACTCTAATGTAGCTAATGATATTTATTTAATATTGATGAAATTAATAATTTTAGCAATTTTAAGAGAATTATTAGAGGATATAATCAATTTTTTATGTTGTATGTGGGATAAATAACTAATTGGAATTATTAACATTATCAAATTCGTCACGATAGAATTTTATCAGCCCGTACATCCCTAGCGTGCCCTGTTATGGACTACTGATTAATTAAAAGTGTGTGTGTGTTAATATAGTGCACAATCAAAATGAAATGTTAATGGACAGCCATAAGCTTAACTTGATTGGAAATTTGATATTTTGTATACAAAGATTAAGTTTTAGATATGTGAATATGATTTTTTTTTTAAATATACAATAGAAATAGTAAAAGAGCAAGGCCTTATAGCAGCCTCTAGTAAGAATTGTGATAAGTGTGAAATAGAGTATAAACAAAAAACACAGTCAGTTGGCTGGAGTCTCACTTTAGCAAGAATTTTTTTCATTTATAAATGAACTCAACTGGAAGAAAAGCAAGCTGAAATTGAGCCTCACAAGACTCGGTTTGCCTAAAATTCAATGACAAAACAAGCCTTTCAAGGTTTGAAGTCTGAACTAATTAATAAAACTAGGCATGACTTACAAACTGAGCTCCAGTCAGTTGATGAGCACTGTGGCTTACAAATCTCTCACATTTGCTAACTATTTGGCTCTTTAAAAACACCCTTGTCCTTCAGTTCATTCTAAACCATTGAGTTGGGAGTGATTACGGTCGAATCCCAGGCCCGCTTCGATGACCATATTATGTTGCCGACTCGCTTCTCCAAGCCCCCCAACTAATAATTTTATTCATGCACGAACTTTTCATTGGGTCATAAAATGAAATTACATATCCACTTTCGGGAATACACCTTTTCCCTTACACTTTGCTTTCTCCTTGACACGAGATTAACCGGCTGGCTTTGGCGGTAATAAAAAATTAAGGTGTTGACGCTTTGGGGAATATATATATATATATATATGGTAGAGGGTAAAAAATTTTACCCTTAATTCACATATAAGTTGTTCGATTATAAAGACGGTCCAAATCTAGTATTCTAAAAATAAAAATTAAAAAATCTCATCATAAAAAATGTCATCCACCTCGTCGCCGCCTAGCCGCACTATACCTTGACCCTGCACGAGGCCTATCATAGTTGCCCCCACCCTAACGCGGTCGACCCTACCCCACTGCAACCCCAATGGGACCCGTTATTGCCCTGTCGTGATCAGCCTGCCTCGATGGGACCAGCAACAGGGCATGTGCAATTGCGGTGGGGCGAGGCAGGTGACCAAACAGGAGGTGAATGTGCAACCCGTTTCAGCCATGGCCAACCAGATCTAGCTGTAGGGCTGACCATAACCGCTCGACGGTTGATTTTTTTATTTAATAGATTTAGGTCGTCTTATAATCAGACGACCGGTTCAAAATTTATTTTATTTTTTAATGATAATAAATCTGAACTGTCATTATAATTATACGACCCAAATAAAAATTTATTTTATTTTATTTTAATAATAATAAATATAAACAATCCTTATAATCAGATAGCACAGATGTGAGTGCAGGGCAAAAAAAAAAATTTTTTACCTCGAACTTACGTTAGT
>JAVDBV010008100.1:0-16214 GCA_032619315.1 Piper longum
GGCCGATTGCAGGGAGTGGAGGGGTGAGGAAGGGGGGTGGAGAGGTTATAAGAGGCGGGAGGAAGGTGGGAACGATGGCTTTTGGTTGGTCCCCAATCATGACCTGTCCTTTGAATTAACTAAAAGGTTTCTTGCGATTTGGGAAACGCACGGTGGAGGATGGCTACCCTAGTTTCAAGAGAGTATGAGAAGCATAAGAGGTCCTCCCATTTCCTGCTCTGGAAGTCTCCGTCTGGTAAAAATATTGATTATTATGATCAAATAATTTATTGTTGATTTTTTAATTGTTTTGATTGATTAATATTTAATGGTGTCTGTATTTTTTTAACCTTAAAAATATACTTAGTTAGGAGGAAAATAAAAGAAAAAAATAACCTAAAGAAGAAGAAAGGGAAAGAAAAAGGTCAATTTTTTATTTATATTTAAAGCTTACAAACATTCGAATAAATGATGGTTAAATGCACTCTTACAAGTGCTTCTATTTTTAAGAGTCAAATTAAAGAATGAAGCTAGAGACAACATTTAGTTTAATTCATATTTTCTTGTGTTTCTAATAAAAACTGGCTAAACATAATCAATGTTAAAATTATAGAAAAATAAAATTGTTTTGAAGTGGAAGATCTAGCTATAATCGATCATGATTGCTTCACGTATAGTATTTTCCACAACAAATATTAAAGAGACTTATATATTATTTACCCTTTGATTCTCAATGTTAATAAATAAAAATAAGCCACAATGAGAGATGTGTGAGGTTAGTCATACATTAGTTGTATGGGATGGCAATGACTTGTATATGGGTTTCAAAAATATCTTATTTATCAAACTATTTTTTGAAAAAATAAAACTCATAAAAGCTTATTGAATTTATATTGGGTCGTAATAAATGATATTAAAGTCCATGTTAGCATCGCGATAACTCAATTGATTAGAATTAAAGTCTCCTAAAATTTCATTGTAACATATTCCTTCTAACATTTGCAATCGAGAGGTGATGTAGATACGTCTAATATATATGGATTAGAAGGAAAATTTATTTGGTTAATCCCCTATTAATTTAGGATAAGCTAAAGAGTTATATATACATTTTGAGAAAACATTACTTTCCGAATTAACTCCTAAATTAACAGGCCTATAAAAACTTATAGGATTTATATTAGCTTGTAACAAAATGATCAACAATTAACTTTTCATATTCATATGACAATGTTCATGAGATTGCATATTTTAAGTATATGAAAAATCATACCCTTTAAAAGGGGCACATATCTTTAGAGGGTTATAACCATTAATGAATAATTGTACCCCTTTCTTAGTAATACATCCACTAACGAATAATCTTTTATAAAAATATGTCACTAAATTTATTCTAATAAAACCCACACACCCACTAGGTCTCAATTTTCACAACTAACGCTTTCTTGTGGGGCTAACATTTAAGAAATCAAATTTCCATATTGTAAACTTTATTGTAATCCAAATAAAAGAAAATAATCACGAGTCATTTTGTTATTTTCTTTTTATTCTTTTAATTGAGATATACTCTAAGGTCTTTTATATATAGCAAAAATTTGACCATAATTATGCAACTTATTTTACATTATTATCTTGTGTTAGTGTACTAACAAAATATATTTTTGATGACCTAAAGAAAGGTAACAAAGATTTTACAATTAAATTATTTTATTATTTTTCATTGAACACTATTTTTTATGTATTTAAATTTTTATCATTCTTCCATTGATAGTTTCACTCTTTGATTTTTTTTTTCTTTTGCCAAATTTTTGGGTGGTTGTTAGAAGTGGATTTGGATACTTGATATTTATAAATTTGATCCAAATTTGAACCATATGTATCCTATTCGAAATAATTTAAGATTAAATTCAGATTTGAATATAAAAAATATTCGAATTGGATAGGGGTTTGAGGTGATGTCATCTGTGTTTGGTCATAATAAGTTGTATTATATTATTAAATATTTAAAATAATATTTTCAATTTTTTGTCTCCATTTTTATATTAAAATTTATATTATTTTATTCAATTAGGCAGGATACAAATTGAATACAAGTTAAGTAGATTTGAATTGGATATGGAAATATCAAATAAAATGGATGTAATCATTGATATATATGGATTATTTTTCCCTCAACAATGCTACTCTTTAAAGTTTGAAGTTTTTTCCCATTGCCAAATTTTATAGTGGTTGTCCATGCTTCTAATTGTATGCAAGAAATTACATTTAGGTCAAATTGTAAAGCTTAGTTGCAAGACCAAATCACATTGAAGAGTAATAGTTATCGTTCACGTGTAATAAATATTTGTACGTTATTATATTTTATTGGATTTTGAAGCCTTATTACAAGAGATTTAAACTCTTTATTTATTATGCATATTTGGTTTAATTCCCTTTATATTTTTATTAAATTTATTTTAAATCATCAAAATACTTAAAAATAAAGCTTCAAATTTACAAAAAAAATTGAAATTAGGCTCGAGTTTTGTTCAATTAGTGTATAAATATCTTTTATTTCAATTGAGACAAATCTTTTATAAAGGCACCACTTTCATTTTAAGAGGGTAAAATTTTTCAAATCTTTTTATACTATAGAGAGCATATATATTGGTTTTTTTTAGAGCAAAGAAGAACAAGCAAAGCCATCACACATTTTCTTTGGGCTTACCCCTTGTAAACTATAAACAAAATGTATCAATTTTTTATAATTTCTATCTTTCTTCACATTAATAACATTGTCGTAACAATATTTAATTCTCCTGTAGGATGATTTTTAAAAAAATATGAAAGAACCTTATAATAATTTTTAAAATACAAGCTTATCAACCAAAAAAAAAGTTTAGTTCTTATAGAAAGCTCAAGATTTGATCAATTAAAACACTATAAAAGTAAAAGATAAAATAAATTATGATAATATATATATATATATAATTAAAATTTATATTTAAGATACTATTTGGCTATAATTTATTTTTTATTAAACAGAGGATATATATAAGTTTAGGGTCTATTTTTAATATAGCTGCGCATGGCATAATATTTTGCATGTTTAAATAAAAAAAATACAAATAAATTATTATTATTATTATTGCATTCTTGGAGAGCCGTTGATGCATCTCACCCTCGTTAAAAAAGCTCCAAATCTCAACACTTTTGGCAGCTGAAACGGGACCCCACTTGTCCAACACACAAAGAAATTCCATGTGCAACAGGGCCCACCCTCGCGAATGACTTCTTTGTAATTTTTCATTTTACTTTTTTTTAAAAATGCATGGCATGGACGACTTTGTAATGCGTGGAAAATTCCGTCTGTACTCCAGCTGGCTCAATTGTTTCCCATCTGACCTGGCCTCTAAAACTTGGATACCCCTGCTAGTCTGCGGCCAACATCTTTGACCGGCGAGTAACCAAATTTTTTATTTTGTGTGTAAAGCCGGCAAAACGGCTCGAGAAGAAACTTGCAGCTTAATTTGAGCGGTTGACCAGCTCCAAACCCAGTTGTTGGCTAACATGATGTGTACAGATATAAATTTTAGTAACATAATCAAGAGTTTATTGTTAATTAATGCGGCCTAACCATTGGCGGTTTGCTGTTCATTTTCTCTTCTTACAGAGAAAAGGTTTTGTTTGATATATAGTTTGATTGATTGGAATGGGGTGATTGTGTAACGGCAGCGCGAACCCGTCAACCGTGTGGAACCTGCCGTGAAATTTTGAAGGGTTAGTTTTATGTTTTGTTTTGCTTTCCGATTGTTAGCCGGTGATTAAATCTAACTATAAGTCTAACGACTAACATTATCCCTTACAAGTTACATAGACAGTATTACTTTCCTGGTAAATGATGAAAATTAGTGTAATGAAGTTTTACTTAGTAAAATGATCAACTTGAGATGAGAATATCGTAGACGTGCAATAACAACGAGAAACCTCAGCAGTATCGGGATCTTTTGTAGCCTTTGGCATTCCATGTTTATGGCATTAATCTAGAGACTCCCGCGGCTGTCAAAATTAGTCAACCATGCCCCTAAATCACGTAGATAAATAGGAAGCGGTTGATCAAGACATTTTGACAGTCTTTTTGACCTTTCTTACCAAATTTACATTTCTAATAAGTCATCTATCCCGAAAAAAATATGATAACCTAATTTTAAATTTTAATTAAAAATATTTTTTATTGATTAATTTTTTATTAGGAGTTTATTATATATTTATAGTCTCATAATTTTACCAGCTCACACATACCACTCGTCTACTTCATTAATTATTATAATTTTTATACAATTAATTTAATTTATTAAATACTTAGAATGTGAGAAAACAACTAATAACGAAATATAAATAAATAATAACAATGTGTCCCCTTAAGAACCTTATCCTCAAAGTTCAAAAGTTTGAAAATTGATTGTGAAATTCGAAAATATTTTTTTAAGTAGGATCGTCCTAAAGAAAGTCTGATCGTTGATTGTGTGCCACCAAATAAGGTAACTCATTGACTAACCGACGATTGCAACTCACACAGCGGGAATCCATATTAGTTCTAAAAAATGGGTCTAACTTATTTGCAGTAAAAAAATGAGAAAGGTTTAGAGAAGTCATAGAAGGAATACTGATTCGACTTTGAAGCTTGAACATATAAAAGATCGGGAGAATAGTTACTCCATTTGGTAGTACTAGGTGGAAAGTCTCCAATATGTTGTAAATGATTCCTAGATGAGCAAGACTAGTAAGGCCGCCGGATGGGGTGACACCTCTACATCCAACCATGGGAACGCCGATGGGGTGGTCACCTAGGCCAGCGTTAGCTGACCGCTGTGTTGAGAATCCATATGCCGATCTTCTCAAAAAATGGTTGGCCGGCATGACCCTCTCCCCTTGACCAAAAAGGTAAACACCAGAAAGGGTTTGGGTTGTGGGTCACAACATGAAGAGGGCCACTTTCCTATTTTTGTTTTCTATTACCACGTATATGCCGATGCCACTATCTTATCTGACATGATTATAATGTTATTTTCTTCGAAGATGTTTTCATCATAATCTTTGCCATCACTCTCATAGATCGATACATTCTCCTCATCAATCTCCTCACCTTTTATCAATTTTAACAAAGTTGACAATTGAATAGAGACAGAATCATAATTTCGTTAAATTGTCTTGTGATTTCGTTGGATTGTTTCCTTAGTCTCATGCATATTATTTAACATTAGGTGATCTTCCACTACCTTTGCTTTCCTCTTATTTGTTATAATTGACAAATAGGAAACGTTTCAATTTTGGGGGATCAAAAAGCTCAAATACTAAGCCATTCTTATCAAATTGGCATTCGTAATCGGTTATCTATTTTGAAAATGATATAATAATCTAAATTTAAATTTTAATTAAAAATATTTTTTTATTTATTAATTTTTCATGTAGAGTTTATTATATATTTATAGTCTACTTATTTCATCAACACACCCATAAACCCAACCATTTTATTAATTACTATAATTTCTCATACAATTCATTTAATTTATTAGATACTTAAAATACGAAAAGATAATTAATAGCGGAATAAAAAATAATTAATACAATTAGAGAGGTCACACACACTGAATGACTCCTTTTTCAATAGTAATTAGTGATATTCACATCTCACAGTAGTAATTGAGCGGGGGGGGAGTGGGAAAGCGATCTAAGGTCGATTGCATGTATCGATGATCACCATTATTATACTCTCCATGTTGCCTATGTATGTTTATAATAAACTACTAATACTATAATGAAATATAGCAAGGTGAAGACAAGTCCAGAAGACAACCCCTGGAAGGGACCATCCCCCATTGCTTGACCCACAAGGAAAAATTATTGGGCAGACGGGGACGGCGGAACCATTTGATTACAGGGTAGAAACTCAATTATTGGAGTTGGTTCCAATGAAAGCAGTTGGCTTATTGATAATGGGAAGCGGACGCTTTTCCTTGCGACCAAAGCGAAAAGGAGTAGTCATTACGAGTTTTAATATAAACATATAACCACGTATCTCCGATTTGGAGCTTTCTATAGTCGGCTTCCGATCCTGGTAAATGGGTGTGGATCTCTTGCGGTTCTAATATCTTACTTGGGCACATATTATTTGCAGGTCATAATAACTGAAGTCAAGCTGAATTTATTATGGATTTTTTTTACGGAATTTATGTTAATTTTATCACAAGATAATACGAAAATAGAAATAAAAATCATGAATGTTGTATTAAATTAATAAAATTCTAGACCAATTGCCTACCCCTCGAGATAGAGATTTAACTCTAAATCGCCAAAGGTACAAGCCTTTCTCATGTTAAAATATTGAAGTCTGTACAAAATTTAGGTCTTATCTAAAATGATTAATTGGGCCTCATCTAAAATAAGTAACTATTTGTAGTTTAGCTTTTAATATTTTACCAAGGTCACAACTTATTATATATTTTAGATACGATGATCTTTCTTTCATCCTCCATTTCATCTGTATAGTGCTTGTGTATTTAATCACCTGCACATGAAGCTTTAAGAGGGAATGGACGTGCTATCAAAGGGATTGGAAGAGCTTGCAATTGTCCAATAGTCAAAATAACCTTACTAACAACGGTATTGTGATCATCATAACCCAAAAAAATCATTTACGCAGTTAATGGAAAATGTATACTTTTTTTTCAAGGATTTCATGAAATGTTTTCCGCCCTACATATGTACGTAGACATGTAGTTATCCATTATTTTTGGCATAAGTACATAAATTGCACAACAATGTTATTTTCCACTATTCTATTTAAACAAACGGTTTATTTTTTCTGCTGCAAATATGTTTTTTAATTTCGAGGACAAAAATGCTTCAAATGTATGGGCTTCGTAACTGAGCTGGGCCTCTTGAATTTTCTTGGGCTTCAACTCTGCTACCTAGTCTCTGCTTATGATGCAGTTCAGATCTGTAATATGATCCACGTCAAAGGATAATAACCGCCACGTTAGAAGAGTGTTTAGGATATTAAATTTCAAAGTCAAGAGGCCCACTAAGATTTTTTTAATAATGATTTTCTAACATTATAATATTAAGATTATCAAAGAGTGATAAATGTGGCCTTCTAGATTACTAGTTGGTTCGTCCTTAATAAATCACCGAAACTTATTAACCCTATCAGCTTTGCTGTAAGTAAATACAAATCATTAAAATATAGAAAAAAGTTAGACGATTATTTCATCCTGACGGATAATTAGAGAAAGAAATATATCAAAGTGATCAGCCTTATATTATAATCACTCCATTAAACTGATCTGGATCCAAGCTGTCGTTACTAATGCATCACACCTGATCGAAGTCTTGTTCCTTCTCCCACATTCAGCCCTGGCCCTTGGACCATCTCCAGATCTCCCTTTCCCTAATTTGCGACCACCCTCATCTCTTCCAATCGTCGGATTCGGCTGTTCTTCCATGATTTGAGTTCCGTGTTGAGGTTTGGTGGGGTTGGAGTGAAGATCCCGGACTCAGATGGAGGGAGAGGCGGCGGGTCCCAAGCTTGAGACGTTGAGGTTGAGGGACGGGCGGGCGGGCGACGGCCGGCCTCCCGCCCCCGACATCTCCGCCGCCGTCTCCTCCCCCGTCACCCGCCAGAAGGCCGCCGCCGCCAAGCAGATCATCGAGAACCACTTCCGGAATCATCTCCAGGGCTTGCAGGACCGCAGAAACCGGTGAGATTATCTCTCAGTTTTTTGTGGATCTGGTTTTGATTGGATCAGGTAGGTTGCGGCTGTTTTTGGTATCTGAAGAGCTTGTTGCGATGCGTTCTACTGAATATTTGATTGATGCGGATCACTTACTGGATCTGGTGCCGGATCTGATGTCATTTTAGTTCGAGATTGATTAGATAGCTGTTTGGAAATTGATTTTACTTGTTAGCGATTCTTTGCAGGCGATTCGATTTGAAATGGTGGCCGAAACGAAACCATTCATTTTAGATATATTTTATGTATAAGTGGTCTCTCCTAGCAATTTACTCATTGTTCAATCCACTTTAGTTATTGATTAGTTATTTTGTTTGTGTTGCTGAAAAATTCATTTCATAATGTCAGATCCTTCTGCTATGGTTTGAGCTTTTTTAGTTTAGAATGCTTGATTGGTTTGTGGGTGTGATTTAGTCTGATTATAGTCTGTGAGGTCGAATAATTGTTTAGATATGGGACATCCTGCTGCTGATATTACATACCTCATTGGCCAGCAAAGTACTTTATTAGGCAATCCACTATAGTACAATCAGCTCCTTAGCTGTTTGCAAGGCTCAATGGAAGAAGAGTAAATTGTCAATTTGTATGAATATTACTGACATCGTTTGCTAGATGCAGTCGTTATAGCCTTGGTGCTTGAATTTGATCTCTCTTTGCAACTACTAGTTAGAGCAATGATTTATCATGGTTTGTGGTCAGCTGGCTGACAAGTAGGCTCATAGTGCGCAAAACTTTTGTTTTGAATAATAATTTGTATCCACTTATTGTTTCATCTTATTGTGTTCATTGCGGCTATTGATCTGATAATATTTATGAAACTTTCAAGATGCTTAAACCATCTCCAATTAGAGAACATCCTGCCCGAATCATATGTACTAGATGACTTGCGTTTCTTCTTTCAATTGGTTGAATTTAATGACTGGTGATATAGAGTTGATGTGGTAAAGCTTTTTATTTTCTTGTCCAAGGCGCCAAGCACTTCAACGGAGAGCTGAAGAAGCTCAGATTTCAACTGAAGAACAGCAAGAGATGCTTAGGAATTTGGAACGCAGAGAGACTGAGTATATGCGAATGCAAAGGCGCAAAATGGGTATTGAGGACTTTGAGCAACTAACAGTCATAGGAAGAGGTTCATTTGGAGAGGTTCGTTGTTTGCTACATGACAAATGGCATCTCCATATCGAAGAGTGCAAGTTTTTTTTTCTTTTTACTTTTTTGAACAACTTCAATGTATTATAAAACACAGCTATTATGAAAACAAAAGTTACGTCTAGACATTTGAGGACCCTATCAGATGGCTGATTTGGAACTAATTTAGTTGTGATCTTTTATGAGGATTATTCAAATGTGTTTTGAAGAACATTTTAACAAATTATAGCGTGGGTTTGTTTGAGTATGGAGTTAAAAGAGGCAGAAAATGGTAAATTCATTGACAAGTCAAACAGTGGATACAAAATTCAATAGCTGAAACATCATGAGATTTATAGAATGATTTATTACTGTCTCAGGGTAACAACTTTGTGGCAAAAAAAAAAAAATCTGAAGCTTGCGAGACATAACACACAAATGAAGACGTTAGTGGCATAATTTGAAGGGACTCTGATTATATTTAGATCTACCATTATTTATTTTTTCCTTTTTTAAGTCAAGGAAGCATAGAGGAGATTTCTCTCAGCCTTTTGCTGTAAATTAGAATTCTGATGGCCCCTGAGATGCATGGATCTTGTCTCAATATGCGAAATCGTCCATGAGATTTTGCAATAACAGTTCATGCACGCTCACTCTAGTTCTTTGTAATGACATGTTGCACAGGATCTTTGACCCTCTTTTTCTACTTGGATTTTCATTGATGCTTCTGTAATTTACATATATTTCAAGCAAGTTTAGGCTATCATAAGCATGATGTGTGACTTTATACTATTTGGATTTTCTTTGATTTTGTAAAACACTATGATTTCCCTTCTAGGTTGAATGCGATGGTAGATCTGATATATGGTGTGCTCAATTGTATGTTTGGATAAGTTTCTTGATGTGTTACAGTGATCAAGTTATGTTATGTATAGCTGAAGGATTATACCATTTTATTTTCATTTCACTTTGAAGTTTCCTGTTACTTGCAGGTCAGACTTTGCCGGGCAAAACATACAGGCAAAGTTTATGCTTTGAAAAAACTAAAGAAATCGGAAATGCTTAAACGAGGCCAGGTAGCTTTCTCAACTTTGACCATTCTATTGCTAATTATAAGCACACTCTGTTTCTGGGCGAGGAAAATCCATAATCTTTGCAATAGCTCATTGCAAGATGTAAAAATCTTTAAACTTTTGCTAGAAAAAAATGGTTGGATGTCCTTCTTAATGCCGACTATTCTCTAGTTATGGTAAAAATCGATGTAGTCAAATGGTCGATATAATCACTTCTGTGGATTCTATTTAGAGACAAATTAATTTCTATCTTCCAGCCGTGCAATGGAAGATAGCTATATTGACATTACCCAAACAAAAACTATCTTCCCTTAAAAAAATAAGAAAGAAAAGACGAGAACTATCTTGTGAAGTCTATATACTAAGTTGTCAAAGTATATTATAACAACAATGTTCAAGCTTCAGATTTTTCCCTACCTCAATGGTTGTGTTAGGAAGAGCATCCAATTTAAAAACTTGTTCTTTGTTTTTGTTTGTTGTGTCATTGATTGTAATGTGAAAGCAATTTATCAATTGAAAAAAGTCCATATTGCTGACCACAGAAGGCTAGCTGGGGCCAAGATTACATAAGGGCGATGGTCTATTTTCTCATAATGTGGATAGTCGACCTGGCTACTTGAAATATGAAATATGAAATTCTCGAATCATAAATTTGAGGTGACGATTGAGCACTTGCTTTTACCTTTAAATGAACTGGCATTGGCCTCTTCAACCTGTTATTGCTGTCTACCCATTAGCTATACTTTCTGATTTTCTCAAATTAAAGATGATCCTGCTCCCACTTGTGTTCTTTTGCCTTTAGACACCAATTAATAGTGGTGAACCAAAATTGTTACCGTATACTGTTTACTCCAATATGTTATTGTCACTTTTACAGATTTGTTATTAAGGTAACCCTATGATTTTTCCATTGTTTTAGGTTGAGCATGTAAGATCTGAGAGGAACCTACTTGCTGAAGTTGATAGTCGGTGCATAGTACAACTATATTACTCTTTTCAAGATTCTGAGTTCCTGTACCTTATCATGGAATACTTACCCGGTGGTGATTTTATGACCCTGTTGATGAGAGAGGACACTCTATCAGAAGATGTGGCAAGATTTTATATCGCGGAGAGCATATTGGCAATTTCATCTATTCACCAACATAATTATGTCCACAGGTATGCTGGCGTGATAGAGTAAAAAATAGATGAGTAGATTAAGGTTTCAGTTTTACAGGTAAAGTGATGCAGATACATCACAGGTATATTTCATTCTGTTTAATAACATGCATACTTCAAGACTATGTCTATATCCTTGTGAAATTGAGCTTTTTCAAATATATATGAACCTTGGAAATTTTTGCTTTTTATGGGATTAAGTCTGGAATTTTTACTGCTTGTAAATTATATCCTTGATAAAATGAATTATCTATGCTATGTAGATCACATGAATCATGAACAACTTTGTCCACAGGGACATAAAGCCAGACAACTTATTGCTGGACAAAGACGGACATGTGAAGCTTTCAGATTTTGGTTTGTGTAAACCATTGGATCACAAGTATTCATCAATATTATGGGAAGATGAATTAGCACCTGCTGAAACAGAAGAACTCTCAGGTGGTGAAACATGATGATGGGTTTACCTAACTATAATTTTAAAGAACTGCTCAAATAATCTTAATTGTCAACTTGCTTGTAAAAGAAAACTGAATTTGTCATTCAACAATTATCTCATGATGCCTATCCAATAAATTAGGGAAGTGCATGATGATGATGATGTTTGGCTCAGGTTTCATATCGTTGAAGTAAATATTTAGTGGTTCCCTTTTCTAATAGCTTGAGTTTTTGAGACAAATGGTTAGACCATATAAAATTTACATAGTATTAGAGCCAAAGGTCTGGGATTTGAATCCCGTTATACGCCTGAAGAAATATTAATATACCTTATGTTATGACTAATGGACTATATGCCCGTACTTCCCTTTCCTAACAGCTTGAACTTTTGGGACAAGTAATTAGACGATCTAAAATTTATATGAGGATGGACATCAGGATGAGTGTTGGTATCAAGAACTATCAAAACTTATTAATTCTCATATGTATCTTTCACAAGGGCATTTGACATAAAGATTGTCACTTTTTTGCATGCCTTGTATTATCTTTCTGAATGTGAGTGTGAATATCATCATTAAAATGTAAAAAACAATCTTTCAATGACACAAACTGCTGGCTTCATCTAGCTAGAATAAAGTGCAGATCATGACAATGATGAAGCAGTGGTTGGACAAAACATCCCTAATCTTCACATCTTGTTCCGTGTAGGACCCTCACATTTGAGAACTGATAGTGACAGAACTCCTGCATCTAACAGGACAGACTACAAAGAAGCATTGCCTTGGTTGTTACCCAAAGAAAAATTGCAAGAGTGGAAGCGTAATAGGCGTGTTTTGGTAAACCATTTTCTCTTCATCACTTTCGTCTAACTATTTAATCCAGGATTACTCTATGAATGGAAATCAGGAAAAGATAACTTAAATAATTGTGAGGAGGGTAAGGCTGCAAAATTTTTTATGCATTTGATAATAGGTTTGTCACTTTTTATAATTTCTTACATCAACTTACATGCAGGCTTATTCCACTGTGGGAACCCTGGATTATATGGCACCAGAAGTATTGCTTAAAAAAGGCTATGGCATGGAGTGTGATTGGTAAATGCAGCTATAGAAGAAATCTTTGAATATCAATATGAGATGAAGTTTGATTGAATACTGCTAATATTCTACAAACATTGATGACCGTTTATTGTCATTTTAAATGTTAGGTGGTCTTTGGGAGCCATTCTTTATGAAATGCTAATTGGTTACCCTCCGTTCTTCTCCTCGGATGATCAGATGCTTACTTGTCGCAAGGTATCTTGCTCATATATATTTTTTCTACTCGGACGATTTGTATTTTTCTCTATTTGTATTTAAATACTGACTTCTCAACTTTTCGGTGGGACAGATAATTAATTGGAGAACATGTTTAAAATTCCCAGAAGAGCCAAAAATATCAAATGAGGCTAGAGATCTAATTTGTCGCTTGCTATGTGATGTAAATACAAGACTCGGTACTAGAGGAGTGGAAGAAATAAAGGTAATGCAAACTGGCATGAGCGGCACATTTTTTACTTCAATTTTGTCTTTGAAATAGAATTACGGATATAGGTAATCTACGTGGTGTGACTTCAGCACATTTTTCTGGTTCAAAACCACTTGTGAGCAGCATGTGTATGCTAACTTGATATAGGTTAGAACGAATAACATTTGCACATGTACCTTTTACTAGGTAGCACCTGCACTTGTTTCCTTCTATAAGTAGCTTTTATATCCCTTGTCAATTAAATGCTTCTGTATTGTATTTCTTGACAAGCATTTCTGACCTTTGTGTGCCCAAAACATTTGAAAGGTATTTTCAATGACAATAATCTGGATATGGTGAAGTTGCTTTGGTGATAATTGGCTCTTAAGATTTGTTCTGGAAGGCAAACAAGGTGGTAACAGCTGATGTATGATTTTGCAGGCGCATCCTTGGTTCAGATCCATTCAATGGGACAAGTTATACGAAATGGAGGCTGCCTACAAGCCCGTAGTCAATGGAGAGCTGGACACACAAAACTTTGATAAATTTGACGAAGTAAGCATTTAGGTTATGAATTATCCAGTAAATTTAAAGTTCTGATATTCATGTTTATTCCTCACAAAATATGTTCTTTGTGGTAACCCTTGAAATTGAAGAATCTGCCATCTGATTATGTTGACAAATATTTTGTGATATGAAAGGAATTCATTTTTCTAATTACCTTACTAAAGCTAGAATTGTCTTGCAAGAGCATTTTCTTAACAAAAGGTTGAAGAAACTTCACTAGATTATTAAAGAAATATTTGCACTTAATTTGTAAGGACATGATTTTCCGTCTAATTGATCAATGAGTCAGATATTACATTTTCTATGAAAAATATTGTTTTTTGAGTGTTAACCAAGCAGTTTCTTCTGGTTTATTGTCTATATGAATGTTTGTTAATGAAATTAACTATAGATATCTAAGAATGATGTTACTTTTATTGTAATGCACTTGTGCAGGAAGAACCACCATCGGCTTCATCCAGAGGAGGTCCATGGCGGAAGGTTAGTATAATTATCTGCTTTCATGAAAATTCCTCTTTGGTACTGCTCCTCTTCTTGTTATTATGGTGTTTGGACTACAGGAAATATTTAAGGGATCACATAGGGAGTATCCTAAAAAAAAAGATCAGCTTGATTTGTAGATCACTTTTATCTGCAAAATTGATAATTGGCAGAATTGATTTTATACTGTAGAATTATGAAGGTTTTTGTACAGTTTCTGGAACTATATACGCTAAAAAAAAATGGTTGGAAGCAGGATCTTCCTTCTTTCTATTGTCTACCATCTTGGGCATCCAGTATGAAAACTTTTCACTTTGCTTCTTCATGGGTATATGTCATCGACTTAATTGTGAAAGCAATCAATTGTAGCTTACATAAGTTGTTAGCAATGATGAATATGATTGGAAAAAGGTTGATCCTGTGTAAATGGATTGTTGAACCTATCGAGCTTCTATCTGAGTTAGGTGTGCTGAAGAATTTAATACTTATATTCTTCATTAATGTTGCAGATGTTGACTTCAAAAGATTCCAATTTCCTTGGTTTTACATTCAAAAAATCAGATTTGGTTATGCCAATTGAAAATTCCGGTATACTTCTCTTTTATGTACTCTGTATTTGGGTGTTGTCACCCGCCAATGTATTCATATTTTGAGTTGACAATAACTCCTATGCATTAGGTTTTGCAAGATTTGATTTGTATTTTACTTTGCAAAACTACTGGTAATATAGTATTTTTGCCCCAAGATGACTCTTATTTTCTTGTTGTGACGATCATCTTTATCTTGTAGCAGTTCCAGGTGATGTTCATGGACCACTTAAGAAGCCTTCTCTCATTTCCTTATTTGGTATGTAAAATGGTGAACTTTGTTGGCTTCTTGATTTAGTTTTTGCGGAATTAATTTTACACTATATTTTGTTTACGTTTGAAGCCTACAACTTGTGATAAATCTAGGGTGGGATGTCTATTTTTGTGTTTATTTTTTCTTTGTTCACTATGTGCGTTGTTCTTCGTTCAGTATTACAACTTGTGATGAATCTGGGGTGGGATGTCTATTTTTCTCATGTTTCTTTTTTTCTTTGTTCACTGTATGGGTTGTGCTTCGTTCAGTTTTATATTGGCAAAGTTAACAAATGATTCTTTTGTTTTATTCTGTTGAGGTTAAAAACTAGTGAAAATGCCATAATTAGCCACCTTTTAAGCTATGCTTAATGTTTCTATATTACACTTACGGTTGTGCAGATCAAGTTGACTTGGAGGAAAGCAAATCTATAAGCGAAGATTAAAAGTTTTATATCCTAAGTTTTGTTTTGTTTTTTTTGGGTATTTTTATTGTCTAATTGTTTTTTTTCTTTTTTAAAAAAAAATATTTGTAGAGCATTGCTCGTGACCACCATTATTCATGTAAAAAATAGGCAATTTAGAGATGAGCTTGTTTTTTAGGAGCGTTTATGCGTGGATCTTCTCCAAACTGGTAAAAGAACTCACTCCGGAATACTTTTCACATTGATCACCCACGAACTTCCAATATCATGAGCGCAGCAAAGGTCATTTTACTTGGATTGGGTTTTTTTTTTTAAAAAAAAAAAACATCAATCCGGGAAAAAAAAATCCTAAGATCCTGTTTATTATGTAATCAAGTAAACCTTGAGGCCCATATTATTTTCTTCCCCAAGAAGGGATCCATTGAATGTCAGCAATATTACACCGAACCGAAAACAAAGCTCTTACCATTTCATGCGTCAAACACCAATTCAATCGTCCTCCCTCTCCTTGGGCACCGCTCCAAACCGGCTGACCAAAATATCGACCACCACCGGCACCACATCCTTGCAAGGCACACCCTTCTTGTACAACTCCCCCAGATGGGAGTCGCTCCCAATCCTCCCACCCACAAACACATCCACCCCCTCCACCATCTTCCCGGCCGCATCCCTGGCCATGCATCCCATGAACCCGATATCCGCCACCTGCACCTGGCCGCACGTATTGGGGCACCCCGTCCAGTGCATCCGGATCGGCCTGTCCACGCTCACCAGCTTCATCACCTGCTCCGTCACCTGCATCGCCCTCGCCTTCGTCTCGATGATCGCCTGACCGCAGAACTGGTTCCC
>JAVDBV010008101.1:0-12021 GCA_032619315.1 Piper longum
AGCTACCAGTTTTAAAGCGGCTTTTTATTCTCTTCAAGATACATACATATATATATATATATATATATATATATATATATATATATATATAAAATATATATATATATATATATATATATTTATTTACATTGATTAGGATTAAATTGACTTTCTAAATATCTTGCTGCTGTATATATGGCAATACCATAACATTTAGGTATTGAAGTGTTTGTAGTTTGGTACTTTTTGATATTCTCATAGAGCAATTACACTACCATTTAATCTCAAGTAATTAAGATCACTGGATTCACACTATTATCATGTGGTTTTGCGTAATCAACCCGATGGAACCTTGTGTTCTGTGTATGGAATCCGATAACTAGATCTAGAGGTTTCAACGACGAACCCTACAAATCCTTATTCTCAAGCTTAAAGAAGCAAAAAGTAACAAATCCCAAGGGAAGAAGCAGCAGCGAGGTAGAGATAAAAAACTTCAACTTTATTCAATCTACAGTCATAATGGAAAAACACATCTTGATGATGCTTATATAATATAATCGCTGATTAAATAATTTTGCAATGACTAATATACCCTTATACTAAAACTCTGGAAATAAAACAATTAATACATGACTAAAATACCCTTAGAAATTAAATATTGTTCTTCATTAGTCTCCCTTGATTGAAAAGAACTCGTCCTCGAATTCCGAAGGAAGCTAATTTGTAAAATCTGTTGAAGAAAGATCATGAGAAGTGTTGCTTGCAACATACAATAATGAGTTGAACTATGCGTCATCAATCCCCTCAGCTGAAAAAAAAAACTTGTCCTCGAGTTTAAAGCTTCACGTTCTCACTAATAGTGAACTCGCATTTGAGAGACAAAGTATTCTCATGAATATTGATCTCGCATTTGAGAGACAAAATATTCATCCAGTCACTTCAATAATATTGAATCTAAATTTGACAAATCAAATTTTTGAATGAGAAGGTTTGAGTGATCATAAATAATAGCTCAATAATATGGATCCTCGTATGCTTCTTCTATCAATAAACCCAGTTTGGATAAAACTTTGATATCCTTAAGCAATAAAGATGAAGATTCTTCAACCTCTCTCGTAATAACCAATTCAGCGAATTCGTTGTGGTTTGTCAATTGTAGTATCTTCAATTGAATTGTCAACAATAGGCTCATATTGATTATCATCAACTTGTGCTAGATTTGGATAGACTTGAGTTAGTGGAGGTTGTCGTTTTGGTAGAGTAAACTGAGGTAAAGTTTGATGATGAACCGCATGTAGTGTCATAGTTGAATGGACTTGAGTATAAACCATGGGAGGAACAGGAGGAGGTGCATTGTGAACCGGTGTTTGACAAACCAACCACATTGTAAAAAATATATCAAACCGTTTAGTGAGTGCTGACAGACGCTGATTAATAGCATTCGTCTAGGTCTCAATATCTTCTTGGCGACTATTAGATTTCTTCAAAGCTTGCAAAATAAGGTTAAACTGATCCTCTGTTGACATTTGGTGGGTTAGAAGTCTCACCCGATTGTTGTGTTGAAGCCATGATGAAATAGATTAATAACCAAAGAACATGTTATGGCAATAACTGATTTCAGAACATTGGACACAAAATCAATAGCAAAGGTTTTTAACTTGCAGCCAAGATGTCCACCTTCAGCATATTAGACACATAATCAATAGCAAAGGTTTTGAACTTGCAGCCAAGATATCCACCCCCACTATACTTGATGTTGGACGACAAATTTTCAAACAATATACAAATGGCCTCAGTAAAAGCAAATATCTCCAATAGCAACAGTCAATCAGCAACAAAAATATATGGATTCCAATATCAATAGGCAGAATCTGCAGTATTCAACATCAGTAAACACAAAATATGTATAGTGCAGATCTTAACTGATGAAAGAAGGCAATAATGACCAAGTGCAGATCAATTATTGCAGCTATTACCAGATCTGTATGGCTTCAAAGAATAAGTAGAGATGTGACCTGAAGACCAATTTGATATTACCAATGGCAGCCACAAATAACTGTCCAGCAAACACCCCGAACAAATAGCAAAGTCGCCTTGAGAAACCCTGCAGCAATGGATGTCACCTATATGGAACAGCCACCTGACTTTGATCAAAATTGCAGAAAGGGCCCAAACAGCGATTCTTCATGTTGTCAAGGAAAAGGAAAGGTGTCTATAGGCACAGGCTGCAAATGATATTAATAGGAAGCTGAAACAGATGTCGCCGAACAATTGAAGTTGATGCAACAATCGATCAGACCAAAGGCATGGATTGGTTGTCGTCCTTGCCTATTATATTGCAGACTTGATGTTGCCTATTGTTGGAGATCAAACCGGGCAGCAACAAATTTCACAACGCCAAAGTCGATGTTGCCCTTGTAGAAGATGAATCTGTCAGCAACAAAATCTAGCAAGATTGGAATTTGCTGGAGGTAGCAACAAAGGATGTATATGGTGGTGTTTGGGGGGGTGGTGGGAGGGTAAAATCACAATCTGTGATGCTAAAAAGCAAACAGATTGGATAAAGGTTGTTGTGCAACGCACAGGAGACTCATTGGCTTTGAATACCAATTGATGGAACCTTGTGTTCTGTGTATGGAATTCTATAACTTGATCTATAGGTTTCAACGACGAACCGTACAAATCCTTAATACTCAAGCTTAAAGAAGCAAAAAGTAGCAAATCCCAAGGGAAGAAGAAGCAGCGGCATAGAGATAAAAAAAAAACTCCAACTTGATTCAATCGATAGTCATAATGAAAAAATACATGTCGACAACCCTTATATAATATATCCCTGATTAAATAATTTTATGATGACTAATTTACCCTTATACTAAAACGTAAGGAATAAAACAATTAATACATGGCTAAAAATACCCCTAATTAATAAAGCATAAATAGAAATCAGATGTTGTCCTTCATCACAACCTTTTATTCTATGTCTATGTCTATATGCCAGAGGAATGAATACTTTCCTGTTTGATTAAATCTATTTAATAATTTTATATGCTACTTCTGCTTCTTTATCTACTTACTCTTCATACTAATAGATAACATCTATGGGTTCTGACTAAAGGTTACTTGCCCAGGTAATTGCTGTTTCCAAGTCGTCAGACATCGTGCTAATGGTTCTTGATGCTTCCAAAGTAAGTATTGGGTATACTTCTCCAGAACCTTTGAACTATGTTAGCAACACTTCTTTTCATAGATTGGTAAATGTCATGTACATTTATGTCCATGAACCTTTTTCATGGATGACTTTCTTATGCAGAGTGAAGGCCATCGCCAGATATTAACCAGGGAGCTGGAAGCGGTTGGCCTGCGCTTAAACAAGAGACCTCCTCAGGTGAGAGTTATTCTTTGCACTTCTGATCAGTCATTGTTTCACGCTCATTATATGATGCCCTTGCTTATGAGTAAGCACGGGCAACCTTTGTACATGTTGCAAATTGTGAACATTCATCTTTGAATGGTCTCACTTTTAAGTGCCGTGTGCCTACTGCCCTGATGTTCACGCCTATTCACTAGTGGACAGTTGTCGAAATGACGTCGTCTGATGCCCTTGCGCCTATAGGATTCTGTTTTGTTGCAAGAGTCCATGCCATTGTATGAAGGATAAATCTTTAGGAATTTGGTTAGCTTAATACTTAATCATAAGACTTATCGGTTTCATAACTAGGAGACATCATCAGTCTGGAGTAAAGCATTCGATTTTTTTTTGTTGGTGATTAGGATTATACTTTAATGTCTATATGCCTTTATATATTTGTTGGCAGATATATTTCAAAAAAAAGAAGACTGGTGGAATCTCCTTCAATAGCACACTAGCTTTGACCCATGTCGATGAGAAGCTTTGCTATCAGATATTACATGAGTATAAAATACACAATGCAGAGGTACAGCTTTGCAGTTACTTTTCTCGGATATTTATAAGAAATATACATGTTTTTAATGCATTTATTTTTCTAATTTTCCTATGAACATATCCTACATGTTTGAAGCTTATCATCATTTGTTTGGTTTTGAACTAGGTCTTGTTTCGTGAGGATGCCACTGTGGATGATCTGATTGATGTTATTGAAGGCAACCGCAAATATATGAAGTGTATATATGTCTATAACAAGATTGATGTAATTGGTATAGATGATGTGGACATTCTGGCTCGGCAACCGAACTCTGTTGTTATTAGTTGCAATTTGAAGGCAAGATCCATTATCCTTCAGATTCAAAGATAGTTGTGACAAAACTGACCTTTCATTTATGTCTACTTGAATGACGTTAATGTATACTTCATTCTCTGACTATGAATATGTTTATGAAATACAGTTGAACTTAGATAGGTTACTAGCAAAGATGTGGGATGAAATGGGGCTTGTGAGGGTGTACACAAAGCCACAAGGTCAGCAACCGGATTTTACTGATCCTGTAGTTTTATCAACGGTAGGTTTTTATATAACTTTCATTTATTTCTATGATTTTTGTAGAAATGATTGTTATTATGTGTCACTTTTCCTGCTTTCAGGATCGAGGTGGCTGCACGGTTGAAGATTTCTGTAATCATATACACCGGAGTCTTGTGAAGGATGTCAAGTATGTACTTGTTTGGGGTACAAGTTCAAGACACTACCCTCAACATTGTGGTCTTTCCCATGGTCTTCATGATGAGGATGTGGTTCAGATAGTGAAGAAAAAGGTACCAATATTTTATTCATTCTGTGCCATTCTCTAACTAAATTTCATTGCCTCTGATACTGCTATATAATTTTCACATTCTTTTATATGAAGCATATGATAAATGGCTGAAATATTTATATTTTCAGGAGAAAGAAGAAGGAGGGAGAGGAAGATTTAAGTCTCACACTAATGCTCCAGCTCGAATATCTGACAGGGAGAAGAAAGCTCCATTAAAAACATGATAAAGAGGCCATTGATCTCTTGGTTGGTAATGCATTTCAAGCCTATTGTAAGAGAACTCGTGATCGTGTCACCTGTATTTGGCACACTTCACGTCTGCTTGAAGATGGATTCTTTTAAGCAGCTATTTGATCTCTCTTTAGGCATTTTACAAGGTATACATCTCATATTATGTCATCATCAACCATATTTATGAGTGTTATTCCCACCCTTTTATTTTGCAATCAGGTAGACCTATTAATTATCATTAGCTTAGATACGGAGAAATGGGTGTTTCCAGCAGTGTATTTAATAATGCACTCTCAAATTCCCCATGCATGATGAAAAGGTTTCTGTTCTGTTATGTAAGAGTTATCCGTGGTCATCAAACTCACAGAACTTGTTCTTCTATTGTAAAATTTGCTCTCTGAAAATTCACGATGTCTGAGAATCTCTGTATTTCAATGGTATGTTTTGTATTATTTGCTTGATGCCCATGCTTGTAGTCACAATAGGTTTTCTTTTTGCTGATGTTGGAAGCTCCTTATATGGCTCACAACTTTTAAAGCAGGCATTTAGCAATCACTTAAAATAAAACATTTAGTTGCCATGTTGTCCTTTCTTTTGAAAGTTGTATCAAGTATATTTGGTCAAAGCATTGTCACTCTATTTGTGTATGGGGGTAAAGAAAATATTTCGAAGTCTAACTGGAATAAAATGACGTACATTGCAAATGCTGACGATTGTGATTATTGATGTTAAGTGATGTGTTCATTGTCAATGAACTGTTATATGAAAATTTCAGTGTTCGGTTTTTAGTCGATCTTGAATTTGCCAATTTAATTTTGATTCGTTATTTTGGCGGATCCGACTTTCTTATTTGATATATATGTGGTTGAGAGACAATCTTCAAATTTGTGTAAATTCATTGATGTGGAAATATAAATTAGGAAGAATTTAGTATCAGGGATTGCTGATATACTTATTATGTCAGTTAAAACTGAGCGGTTAGACTTACCTGTTGCTGATATCATAAAATCTGGTAGTCACTGTTGATACCCAGCAATCTCATATAAACTTTAAGTTATATGAAGTTTACTCAGTAAGAGCAACTTGAGGCAACATTGGTAGCATTTTATTACATGTGACGACGGATCCATATCAACTTGGTTAACCCAATTGATACGAACATAGCTAGGTTCAGACAGTGAAGCTCCACATATGGCTCACAACTTGATGCAACATTGGTAGCATTTTATTACATGCATGGTAGTTATTTGTGAAACTCCATAACCCATAACCCATAGATGGGGCAGATAGGTTTGAATTGTGAGAAACCACTAGCTTTGGCCAGGTCTTGGAATTCTTTACTAGTTCTCTCCTTTGCATTGGGTAAAAGTAGTTGCATTATAAGGTCCATCGCACAGATATTTCTGGCCGTCAAACCAGCATCAACTTCCTCGCCAACAATTCCATCGACAACAATCAATTTTCCGGTTTCTGGTAAAGAAGTGTGGCAGGTCTTGAGGAGTTCTACACAGTGCTCGTCGCTCCAATTATGTAATATATGCTACAAGTGGCAAGGTTAGTGCAATTCGATTGATAAAATGGAACATTCAAACAACAATTACAGTCGTATTACCTTCATAAATATGTTCTTTGCGTTCGGAAGGCTAACGAACATGTCCCCACTCACATGTTTCACCCCTGCAAATCATATTGCTAGTGAAAATTTCGCCAAACAGCGCAACATTTTATGCATGGTTGAGTATATATTACCGTGGTAGTTTGGTGCAGTCTCAATGACATGTTTGAGATCAAAGTTTGTGCCTTTGATTTGTGGGTATTTGGAGACAATGAGGTTGAGGGTGGAACCGGTTCCACCACCAACATCCATCAACTCAGTGAGCCCCTCAAATCCATTGTATGTGTCAAGCATCTTTTTTACTGCCAAAGTTGAGTGGGCAGCCATGGCCTTGGCGAAGGTTTCATTGAATTGTGGGTTCACTGTTTGCAACTGATAAAAATGCATACCATGGGCTTTCTCAAATGGGACTCCCCCTTCAAGAACCGCATCTTTCATATATTGCCTGTTCATATGTAAAAATGATGTGATTTCAACAGACAAATTTATGAAAGGTAACAATAAAAAACAATCGATTAACCCATTCTGTAATGCCAAGTTTTTTCTTTGTTCCCCCCCCCCCCCCCTAAATTTATTCTCATAGATTAGAAGCTCTCGCTTTCACTCTCTCATTATATACATACCAGTTATAATATCAATTTAATGGTCATTTCCAAATGTTTCAAAATATAGACTAATACAAATATTTTTATTCCCAGATGTTCTCACAATATATAGCATCTATTTACTAATCTTTTCATATATAATATGAATAATAAATTATGATAATTTAATAAAATAATATTAAATTTTAACTTCACAATAAAAGCCACTGTATGATCAAGTCTTTAAGTTTTATATATAACGCATGTACGTTTTTTTAATTATAATATTTATAAATAAAAAAAAGTGGGTACAAACAATCTTTAAAATTCAGCTCAAGCTATATGAATGCCTTGTTTGACCATACAAAGGGAGCCCCAACCAAATCTAAATGCCTGTGTAATTAATCTTGTAAATGTCACATATCTTATTTAGATAATTAATAAATGATTCAATTAATTTTAGCCACGAGTAGTCCAGCTTTTATCAAGACAATTATATGAGAGAGTTCAAATAAGAGATTTATTGTTCAAAAAATTATAATTTTAATAGTAATTTTTTTTAAAGATGTTTAATTTGCATGGATAAATATAAAGAACAATCATCTAATACAATCATAGGCCTTATAATCATAGCTGGGTAATCTTACCAGCTATCTAAAAATGCTTTGCATTGAAGCATGAGTGACCAGGCATTCAGGGAGACACCATCCTTATCATTGACAAGGAACTTGCACACCGGCGTCAATCCGTATTTCGCCTCGCCCTCGCAACTCAACGAGCATTCGAGGATGGAGTGGCTGGCTAGCACTCGGAGTATCCGGTGAAGCGCCGCTGCGGCATCAGGGTTGCGGGTGGGAAGGTGGCCCGCAATCTCTGCAGGAGATAGGCGCGCACCTGGGCCATATCCGGCGATTATTTGCAGCACGTCGAGCTCAGTTGCGGCCACGAGTGCCGCCGGCAAGATGCTAGCGGAGGTGCAGAGGTAGAAAGCGGATTGGAAGAGTTCTTCATCAGTACCATCCATGGTTGGGGAATAGAACTTGTAAAATGCTAATTAATATGGTTTTAGTGGACACTCAAACTAGATTAATGCTCACCGGGTTCTGTTGCACCACAAATTCCGGTGGGTATTAAATTTTTACAACAGTCAACATTGGCGACGCCACATCCAAGCCAGGTTCTCTCTCTCACTACAAATTCTGATGAGTATTAAATTTTTATAATAGTCAACGTTGGAGAGAGTGGATTCTTTAATCTTGGTTAATGCCACTCTTCAAACTTAATTAGTCGCTAGTCAACACAATTGAAACATCAAGGCCAGGTTGTCTCTCTAATCACAAATTCGGATGAGTATTGAATATTCAAGCAGTTGTGAGAAGAGAGTTTATCGTCTTCTTTGCAAGTCGTCACTTGTAACCAATTAACATTTACTTAAATATGTAAATCTCAATGAATGGAGATGGATTTGACTTTGGTGCCCAGTGGGGCTTTCTTGTCCTAACCCCCCCATCATGGGTTTTCGTCCATGCCCTCCTTCGCAATTGTCTTGATTCCTCCTATTTCTTCCGTAAAATCCCTGATACAAATTGAATTCATATCATAGGTTGGTTTCTTTAACCATGTTTAGCACCGAAAGAAACCAAGACCAATGCAAAGATTGAATATAATAAAATGCATGACTTCCCGAAAAAAAATAAAAATTTTCCGGTAATAATTTTTGAGTCATAAAATTTTTTGTGAAAAAAAAAAACAAACGGCAAAAGCGTGCTAGCAAAAAATATAAAAAAAAACCAAGAAATTCAATCATAAAAGAAACCAATCTAATCAAAAGAATTCATAAAAAAAAAGCTACATATAAAACAATGAAAATAATTAAATAAAATGAGAAAATTATGCAAACATTCGTAAAAAAATAAAATAAGATAAGCTCAAACAGCTCACATTAATCGATACGTAACCAAACAAGAAAAAATAAATGACCTGGAATGGCGACAAAAAAAAAAAAAGTGCCAGCAAAACCCAGAGCCGAGGCACCTCCGACGTCCGAGAAGAAAAGTCATATAGAGGAGGAGCTTGCATGGATGGCCATTTGCGTCCCTCCTCCAAACCCACAACACAATCTTATTCTCCCTCCATCAATCAATATACATTCAATATCTTAGACCAACAAGGATCAGTCCTTTGTATTTTTAGCAACTCAGAAATCAAATTAATAAAAAATAGAACACGGTTTTGTTTTTTGCTGGGCTGGAAGGAAACCATTCTTAACTCTAAATAAACATAAGGGGACTTTTAAGAAAAAAAATTCTATTCAATTTCAAGAAAAATATCTATTCCATTTAAATTTGGATTTATATAAATGTGTTTTTAATATTGTACTTGCTACCATATTTATTTGATATTAATAGTATCCAAATAATATTTTTTATCAAAAGATGAATCTGATTGACTTCGTACCCCTTGCTCGATGAAAAAATAGGTGAGATTTTACGCGATAAAACTTATGGGACTTAAAGATTGATAAAAGGAATAAAAAGAAAAGAGAGGGAAAGAAAATTGAAATAAAGAATTAAAGAAAAAAATAAAGATAAAACGATAAAGTAAGTAAATAAATAGAAATTAAATATTAACTTAAGTAAATATTAAATTAAATATAAGTATAAGTATAGTAAATGTATATTAATTTAAGTTAAATAAACTAAAAGTATAAGTAAATATAAATTAATTTAAGTAAAGTAAAAATATAAGTAGAGGAACCCAAATTCCACATGAACAAATTGAAACTCAAAGATGATTTTTCTTATTTTCGAAGAACAAGGGGCAACGAGATTGATTGAGAAAGATCTCTTATTCTTTAAGAATCCCTTGTTCTTGTTTTAAGATCATGATCCAATTCACTCATTTTAGTAAAAAAAAAGAATTATTTGATCATAATCCAAAAAAAAATGTAGAATGTATTCAATTGAAACCTAAAAACTCAACTAAATTGGTTCTAGTTATTATTTGGGATAGATTGGAAGAAGGGAAGAGATTCTCGAACGAGGAAAAAAATCTCATTATTTCAAAAGAATTTAATAAGGATTAGTATCTGGTGAAAATCTTATGTACGGTTCTGTAGAGTGACAGTAAAGGTGACTTATCTGTTAACTTTTCTATTATCATGATCAAAAAACTAAACTTTGCCTTATATAAAGTTGTGAGAGTACAATTAACCTCCAGATTTAAAATCATTGCTTAGATACTTGGAATTGATTATAATATAGAAGAACATTCTATAGCCTTAATAAGAGGAAGAAGGGTATGTGAGATATCACATTGTTCGAAGAACCCTAGATGTTGTTGGAGTAAAGGATCGTCAATACGAGCGTTCTAATGTGTTGTAGATTCTTATCCAATACTTGTATCAGTTGATGATGTCATGTGAATCATTAAAAATATATGAAGTGTATGGATTACCCATTCACGAAAGTTTTATAAGGAAACTTGAGAAGGGTACTATGAGACAAAATATCTTTTTTCTAGAGAGATTTGATTTAGAACTATATGTCCAAGGTCCAGTATTAAAATCATTTCAAAGGTTTTCCCTTACTTTGTCCGTGTCAAGAAATCATTCGAAATGCCTCAACTTTTTTAATGTAGATCCGAGTCAAATACCAAAGATTCAAAACACTTCTTTTTCCACTATTTAACAAACCCAAAACCTTGATTGTACGAATATGCACAAAATAGGATTGCCAATCCTAGTATGAAAGGAGGAAATTAATACTCAATTTGAAGCGAGTAAACAAAATTCTATATTTGATTTCATAGATACATATAGAATTTTGTGAAAACCTCTATTAGATGAAAGTCGTATGTATGACTTGATCTTTTGAGATCCACCCTGAGTCAAAATGTTAAAATAAGTGATTTGTTTTTAACCCTTATAAAAAGAAAAGTAATTCTTGAGTCCATTTCACATTTATGTCACATCAAGTTATTATATGAAAAAAATGCAAAATCCGATCTAATTTATCGTAATTGATTAGTCAACATGTTGGTTAATCGTATAATGAAACACGGAAAAAATCATTGACTAATCAAATTATCTATCGAGTCTGGGAAAAAATTCAACAAAAGACAAAAACAAATCCATTATCTATATTACATGAAATAATAACTCCTGATGTAATAGTAAAAATAAGATATGTAGGCAGATCGATTCATCAAGTATATATACTATATAGTATGACAAGGGATCAAAAATCATGACTCATTGATTGAACAAAGGAGTATAGGAACAAATTTATAACAAGGGTGAGTTTATAATTCAAGAATAAAAGAGATAAAGCTTATTTAATAGTTTATTAATTTATGTATACAAATATTTTTTATTAAGCTATCAACTCAAAAATTTTAGATTAATAAATATACAATAAAAATATTTATATTAATATTTTCTTACATCTTGTTGCAAATAAAGTCTAAGTCACAAGCCACAAGTTTGCTCCGAGGCACAAACATAATTTATAGACGCATATAGTTATTGTGATTATTTTTAGCTTCTTTTCCCATGTTCACTAGAAAGTCAAAACTTTTTTTCACACAAACTTTTTAGCGTTGATTTTTATCTAAATAACCCTTCTCTTTATATAATATACCTTAGATTTCAGTCTATTTTCTTAAAGTTTTTATATTTTGTTAAAATTACTCTCCTCACTTATTTCCACTATTTTTCACTTCTTTTTTGTGTTACATTTTTAGTGTAAAAAAGGTAGGTTGAAAAGAATACAACCAAAATACCAATCTCGCAGCCAAAAATAAAAATCTTAAAAGAAAATTAAAATTAAAAGCAAAAATGTAACACCCCAAGTCCGGTTCACCCTCGTGAACCAAACTGGC
>JAVDBV010008104.1:4289-20254 GCA_032619315.1 Piper longum
TCTCACCCCCCCCCCCCCCCCACCTCCTCTTTCGGGGAAAAAAATGCATTAATATTTGGGTGTGTCATTAGCACGACATATATCTCTACGATAGTATTATTGTTCGAAAAGTTGTTATTATTATTAAGAATACAGATTAATAAGATAAAAATAATAATAATTACATTTTAAACAAAATAACAGTAAATATATACATATTTATTTATTTATTTATTTATTTCCAACAAAAAATATATTTTCAGAGTACAATAGTTATATGAAATATTAAAAGTACTTTTAGTTTATGTTTAAAATAATTAATAATCTTAATCAAGTAAGTATTCATATGTATAATATTTTAATTTAGATAAAATTTTAATGGTTAAAATTTATGAAAATTTTTCAACTTTTAATTCAGTTATAATACTACTCCAATGATTGTACAACAACAAATATATAAACTAACAAATAAAAAAATTAAAATCTTAGACTATAGAAATCTTAAATAAAAAATATGTAAAAATGCTAAATTAAGTTGGTATTATAAGTAATAAATTTTAATTTGAATAAAATATTGAGTATTTTTAAAACTCCTAGTTTAAGATATACATCAAAAAATGTTCGGGTGCAGAAATATTTGGCCTACTAATCATGAAAGTTCAATTGGACCGAGTTGCGTTTGCGGCCAAAGAGATAATACGATAAAAAATAAAAATGTCACGACATAGCAAGCAAGAAATGTTACTTGGTTCCTTAAGGTTAGGGGGCTATCAAATGAGTTAGCGATGAGCGATTAACTTGTGCTCAATCATGACTTAAATAGCTCGAAGTTTGTTCGAGCTCGATTCAAAAGCAAACAAGTTTTGAATATATATATTTGAAATCAGTTCGATTATTTTTTATATTGTTCGAGCTCGACTCAAGCTCAAATACACTTAAACTGTTTAATTTTGAAGAATTCGAAACCGTTCGGGAGTTCGAAGCTAACTCGTTTGGAAACTCAAAACTAATTTATTTGGAATCTTGAAACCAGTTCGTTTGAAAGCTCGAAATCAATTCGTTTGAAAATTTAAAACTAGGTCGATTATAAGGTCGAAAGCAACTCATTTAGGAGAAAAATATCAAATTATAGAGATTAAAATTAATAAAAATACACTATCAACATATTTATATAAACTATCTCCGTAATTATAGGTCTTTTCAAGTTTTAACTCTGTTTCAATTTTTTTACAAAATACCTAACACATTATTCAATAGTATACGTTTCTAAAAAAAATAAAATACGTAGAACTATAATCCCAAAATTTTAAACAATTTTATCAAAAGTCTATATTTTATAGCCTTTATCTATATTTATATAATTTTTATTCGACCTTCATTCGAAAAAAAATTAAGAGATATCATTCATTGTGAGATGTTCAATTACCTCCTTGCGTCGTTCGGCAATTTCAGCTACGACATCTAATTTGAGCATTGGCCCATGCACAGATCTTGACCTTCCAAGTGATATCGTGGGAGTTCCAGGTTCATCAACTCCACTTAAACCGTCCGAACGACTGTGTTTGGCAATCGGTAATCCTAATGAAGCGTGAGTAGAGACATGAATACCCTTCAATCTACAGAACTCAACCAGCTCATCTTGCCTCCAAAAAGGATGCAACTCAACCTGAAAGATAGACATCATGGCTTTTAGAAAATAAAATGTCATGAAAGAAGGCAACTAGAAGCTTGTAAACATCATTCATGCAGTTAATGCTGGCCATGGCATATCTAAGCCACATGCAATGTTAGTGATAGGCGGCCATGAATAGTTCCATGCAACGAAACATACCAAGAAAACAAGGGCCAGATAGTGTCTCTGATGCCAGAAAAGCCTTGAAGACATGCAAGCATTCCAATGATTTTCTTTATTTACAGACGGATTCCTATCTCCCCACCCGAATATAAAAATGTGGAAATGCTATTTCAGACTACCAAGAAATTGAGTACCAAATGGCAAATGCAATATGACTTCCAGCAACAGTAATGCAGGTGCAAGAAAAAGCTAATTACTAAGTGGGACACAATAAATCAAGCCATCTAAACTTCGCTATGCAGCTTTTGACAGCATTTTCTAAATGAAAACACACAAAGTTCATGAGATAAGTTGTTTATATAACTTTTTCAATTAGAAATTATGGGCATTACAAAATAATAAAAGGCAGGTAAAATTTTGACAATTCCCACTATCAATGCCCTAAATAAGTTTTATGCATGATTGAATAAGCCTTTCTACTATTATCTATGCACTTAATCAACTATGACATGTTTTAGAAAAATGAAGAAACTCAACTGCCGACAGATTTTCTCATAAAATATAACACAACGTGCATAAAATAAAAGAAAGAAGTAATTGGTGCTGAAAAGCCGCATAGAGCTTAAGAATGAGAAAAAGAAAGAAGTAATTAGTCATCTTTGAACTTTAGGTGACAAAAATGACATACTAGCTTCAGAATGAGCAAACCAAACCTGATTAACTGCATGAACAATCTTGGCAACAAGAAGAAGCTCCTCCAATGGCTGAATGCTGAAATTACTAACACCTATAACATGAACAAGGCCCTTCTTCGCAAGACCTTCCATGGCTGCCCACAAAGGCTTCCGCTGATTCATAAATGTTCTATAGTCAGTTCCTGACTTGGAAGGAGGATTAGTGGCATCTCCAAAAATTGAACTCTTTGTCCAGTGGACCAAATAGAGATCCAAGTACGCCACACCAAGGTTCCTAAGGGAAATCCCAACAGAATTTTCAATCTTCTTATGAGAATTCAATGTGTAGTATATCTTGGAAGTCAAAAAAACTTCTACTCGCTTTAGCCCACCACTGAAAGCTTCCCCCAAGGCTTGGCCTACTTCGACCTCGTCGCCATACAGATGAGCACAATCTATATGGCGATAGCCCACCTTCAGGGCTGTTTTGACAGCCTCAATGCAGAGATCTCCACCCTCCTGCCATGTTCCAAGTCCCACAGCAGGCATTTTTGCCCCTATGTTCAGTAGGAAGTCATTTGAGCATGCTCCTCCTCTTCCTTTCATCCTTTCAGAGTACAGGTAAAAGATTCCACCTGCTAACAAAATTCAATGTTAGGAGAAAGCCTCCTGTAGGTATAGAAATCCCTACAAAGAAAAAAACTCTAACCAACAATAGGAAATAAAACTCTTCAAAGGAATCAATCCATACTCAAACCCAAAAAAAATGACAGCATCCTCCAATGGAAAAGAAAGAAACCTGACAATCTAAGCAATGGGAAGGCCGGGGAGCTCAATCCGCGGTCCGGGCAGAGGAGGACGGAGATGGGTTGGGGAAGGTGGTTCGAGATAAAGGCTCCGGTCGGCCACAGCGGCGGCGACGACCAGAAGACAAAGGCGGCCGGGAGAGGAAGAGTTGTGCTTCGGGAATGCCGGGGAAGTCAGGCCGCTGTCCAGGCGGAGGAGGGTAGGATGGGTCGAGGACGGTGGTCTGAGATAAAGTTTCCCGTCGGCCATAGCGGCGGCGGCAGCGTGGCGTCTTCTCCCTGAATTTTTTTCCGGTGAGACTCGACCTTTGGGCACCACGGCGGCCCTAGGAACGACCGGTATTCGTCGACAAACGGCCACGAAATTTGCTCTCTGCGGCTATTTTCTACTATGTTTTCTCCGTTCTCCCTTCTAATCGATCTCTATTTTACTGGCAGCACTTCGACTCCGGCAAAGCAGTGGCATAAACTGTTGGGTTAATCTTACATCCCATTTGGAGGCAATCAGTGACTTATATATAGGCTAATGAGAAAGTTTTAATTCTCAAGCTAGCTTTTGGATTAAGAGAGGCTCGTGAACATGTTGCAAGTAACTTTTGGGGCCCGAAGGGCCCAACAAGTGGTATCAGAGCCAAGGTTGGTTTTGGTGTTGCCTCAATTAGCCACACAATTTATCGACCAGTTCGAATTTGTGTCTCCCGATATGTCGGCCGGTTCGAAGTTGACCCGAATTGATGTCATTTAGAACATCACCAAGACATGTTGGCTCAACATGTGGTGAGGGGAAGATGATTTGGGTGTTGTGATGTGTGAGGGGGAGAATTGTTGGGTTAATCCCACATCCCATTTGGAGGCAACCGGTGACTTGTATAAAGGCTAATAGGAAAGCCTTAATTCTCAAGCTAGCTTTTGGATTAAGAGAGGCCCATAAATCTGTTGCAAGTCATTTGTGGGGTCCGAAGGGCCCAACATAAACAAGGCCTTGAGACGGAAACTAGGGGGAACCTTTTCCTCCCCTGGCGAGCAGTAGCGATCCTTCACGGCAATGTTCCATGGTAATCTGCAATGCAAGAGGGTTGTGGCTTCTTCCTTGGACGGACGGGGGCCTTGGTGGAGCAACAACTCTGATGGATCTCCTTTCCGGCGTTTCAACACCAAACAACTCAGTTTTCAACGGGAAGGGCCGCAAGAGTCCGACAATGGCAAGCAGTGGTGTCTTTCCTCCTACAGCCTGCTTTTTGGGCTACGAGTAGACCACTGGCAGAACAGAGCAGCGAGACCCTTGGCTTCACGAACTCGTTGGCCGGCAGCCATTATCTCCATTTCTGGTCATTGACAATTTGGAAGAATTGAAATTCCAAGAAACAGTGGGAAGGGACTCCAGGACTTCGTAGCAACAGACTAGGTAGCCTTGGCCTTGACTCAAAACAGAGTAGTGACAAGGCAGAGCAGCATGGCAATTGACGAACTGCTTGTAACAAACACGGCAATAGTGGTACCAAAGTTCCTCCTTTCGTCTTCCAATTGATCTCCTACCCTCCAAGCATCAGCAAAATTCCAAATTCAAAGCTTTTCTGCCTCAAAATAAAAAATTAAAAGAGAACTCTATGTTCTTGTTTTGCTCCAGTTTATAACTTTCTTTCTGTCAAAAATTTGGCGACAATGGAAGTCTCCGACAAAATTCCAACTTCAGAGCTCCTCATTGGCTTAGCTCAAAATAGAAAAATGATATACCACTTCTTTGTTCTTGTGTGCTCTGGTCAATAACTTCGTGATTTCTTTCTACCAGGACATGAAGATTGATTTTCTGAATTCATTTTGGACATTATGGCAGCACCGAAAATAATATGAGTTAGTCAAAAAACGTCCACAAAATCTACTTTTGCCGCTCCCTCTAACCTCCTTAATGCTCTATTTTTTTTATATGATCAGTTTTAGCATATTTTTGGTAATGTCGAGCTTTGAAAGTGGCAAAGGAAGGATTAGACATGGAGAGGGATTTTTGGCCTTGTGTTAATGGTCTTAGCATAATGGGGAATGAGTATATTTTTTCTCGACAATGCTCCGTCTGGAGGTAAAACTTTAGTGGTAGCTGTGAAAGTCCAGTCATTTAGCATAGTAGCAACAAGGTAGCAACAAGGGTAATAATGATCAAAGGCGGCATGTAGTCCCTTCTCTCGAAGCTTATTCTCCTCCACCATGTGCAATAGGCTTCAACTCCAAGGGTTGGCAATAAATAGGGATGGGTCTCCTCTGGCACTGTGGAAATCTCTTCTCGGCAAGGCTTCACGGCAAAGACGACAAAATAGGATAGTACTCCAAACAGCAAAAGGACGCAATGGGGCTGTGGTAGTGCCACAAGCAAGGCAACAATAAAGCAGCAAGTTAAGCTTCAATTCATAACAATGCACTAACGAAATTTCAAACAAGGGTGTTTAAGTAGTGCTTCTAGGTGGTAAAGCTCCGCCTCATAGTGGTGGCTTTGGACTGAGTCCAGGAGCAAGGCAGCAAGGCTAATCTACAAGGCTTCAACTATTACTCCAAATCTGGTGGCTTAGGAGCAACAACAAGGCTTCAGTTCCAAGACTGGGCAAGAAGGCTTCTTCTTGGCTACGCTCCAGCGGTGGGACGTAGCAATAGTATCTCCCTAAGTGGGGCAACAACTTGATGGCGTTGAAGAAGAGTTCACGTCCAGCACAAATCTTTGACGACGACCCTTGTCTCACAGCAGCAACGTTGTCTGTTTTCTTTTCAAAGCTTGATGACAAGGACCATAGGGGAGCAATGATGAGAGAGACTTTGTCGTTTTTTTATTCCCCTGCTTTCTTTCTTCTCTTCTTTGAGCTTTATTTTTCTCTCAAAATTTTATCCCCCCTCCTATTAGTTAAGCTTAGTTATTTATTATATTTAAGAGTCTCTTTTATTGTATGATTACCGGCAAAAAATTATAAACCACTTAATTTTTTTCACAAATCTTCTCATGAACTACCGAGACTTTTTTTCCACGCTGAAATCATCCACAACTGGATAAGCATAAATTTCAAAAATTATCCATGTAATTAGATAAGTACAAATTTTATAAACTATTTATGTAATTTGATAATTATAAATATGTACAAATAAATAATAATAATAATAGAATTATTAAATTAAATAAATATTAATATATGTGTGATTCGTTAAAAAAATTAGAATATGTTAAAAAGTAAAGAAAAACCATATACTAATTTAATTCAGGGAAGTTGATTAAAAGCTAACGATATTTTTAGGGATGTTATGGAGAAATCATAAAAATTTTTGCTTGAAATTGTATTTGTATAAAAAACGATAAATTTTTATAATTACTTCTAAATCGCCTAAAAAATATGAAAACCTCTCCCAATTCAGATAGGTTTCTTCCATGTACGTAGTAGTGGGATAAATAAGGGGGGAGGGTTTTGCTCTTTTTATTTTTTCCTTTTTTTCCAGCTATTCCGAGAAAAACCTCGGCCCGGTCAGATGTCGGGGCCGAGGATGCCGTCGCCGGCGAACGGCAAGGCCGCCGCGAAGTTCACCGTCTACCATAACCCGGCCTTATCCACGGCCATGACGGCGAGGAGCGTCGACCCCTCTCGACGCACCTTCCTCTTCATCTTCGCCGCCGCCGCCGCCTCCTCTGCCGCCCTCCTTGCCTTCTCCTTCCGGTAAAGTTCCCACCTTTCTCCTCCAAATTCCTCCCCTTTTGTTCCGTTTCCAACATTCGTACAAATTGACGGTTGATCTTACTACTAACAGGGGAGACGAGCTGGTGGGCAGCCTTCGGTTCTTTCGTGCTTCTGAATCTGCTGCTTGTAAGAGTTTGCTTGCTTTTATCTCTGCTGCTTCGATTGGGCTGGTGAAGTTTGCGTGTATTTACTTGTTTTTGTTGTAGATTTTTTTATGAAAGCGATGCAGATAGGTGTAGGCCTGGTCTTTGTAGCTTCCCTTAGTGCTCTTTTTCAAGCTATCTCGTTTCGGAATGCGGGGATGGCCGCGGGGTGTTCTTCTAGGAACCTCACATCTCGGCAATTGGCTCTGCTTGGTCTGAAAGCAAAGCCCGATCAACCTAGTGAGGCGGGGGAGGTTGGGAAGGCGCCCGCGACCAAAAGATCGCAGCTTTACTCCGAGCCCCTGGTTCCAATCCACCGCTTCTCTGGTTCGAGCTCCAGTGGGATTGGTTCGAGCTCTAGTGGGATTGGGTCTGGTAAACACTTCAACACCAGTGGTAGTCCCTACACTCCATCGCTTTCTCCATGCGGGCTGCCTTCGACTTCTCAGTATTATAGGATGGATATGTCGCCGTCGCGGCCGTCTCCGGGCACTGTGTCGACTCCGTGGTTAAAACGGCAATGGTCTGGGAGGGACATTAATTCGGAGGTTATGTTTGAGGACTTCTTGAAGGATGTTGATAAGTCCAGTGCTGCATTATCGATTATGAATTCGATTCAGGCGACTCCGCCCCCGACTGTGCGGGGATTGGGTGTGGTCAGTCCTGGACCTGGGAGCTCCTCTGGTACCACTCCCGGGACGAAGAGGAGCACGCCTCTTAGGCCGGTGAGAATGTCACCGGCCTCACATAAGTACGCTACGCCTCCCATGAAAGGGGAAGGGGAGTTTCCTGCGCCCATGTCGATGGAGCAGATGATTCTAGCTTATGAGCGTTTAGGCATTTACCCGCAGATTGAGCATTGGCGCGATCGACTGAGGCAGTGGTTCTCGTCTGTTTTATTGAATCCGCTGGTTGAAAAGATTGGAACTAGTCATTTGCAGGTAATGCATCCACCTTTCTATTGTGAAATTGGAAACAGGTAGAACCTTTTTTCATGTATGTTCCTGTATTATAGGTTATGCATGCGGCAGCTAAAGTTGGATATAGTATTACTGTTAGTCCGGTAGGGAGTGACTCGGTGACTTCTACTGCTTCACCTGCTGTCTCTCCCATTGATGGTGCAAAAGAATGGCTGCCCATGTTTTCTGTGGATGAAGATGGTTTTCTCCATCAGCTGCGAGCAGCACTTGTGCAAGCTCGCGATGGACCTGCATGTAAGTTTTTTGTAGGTCCATTATTCACATTGTGTCATATTGATGGCTTCCTACTTTTCATATGTTGTCTGGCATTGCTTGTGTATATTTATTTGAGTGGACTTCTGAGGTCATGTTATATTTACGTAATAAGGTATTGTCATTGCAGCACAATTATCTTCCTTTACTTCCTCAATCCTGCAGCAAACTTCAATGTTGCCAACTATACAAGAATGCATCAATGCAGTAACTGATCACCAGAGGCTTCTGGCGCTGATGAAAGGTGATCTTGGAAAAGGGGTGCTACCACAAAGCAGTGTTCGTGCTGACTATACAGTACAAAGAGTCCGAGGTAAAGCTTCCCCGTCTCCTTTCCTATCGTAATTACAATCAGTTTTTGGTGAATTCATCTATTCAGTTATGTTGCTTAATTCTTATGTATCTCGTTTGGTAAGATTTGGTATAATTGTCTGCTTGAATCTATAGAGCTTGCGGAAGGAACCTGTGTGAAGAATTTTGAATATCTTGGAAATGGGGAAGTTTATGACAAAAAGAACAAAAAATGGACTCTCGAATTACCAACTGATTCTCACCTGCTTGTGTATTTATTCTGTGCATTCCTGGAGCATCCCAAGTGGATGCTGCATGTGGATCCAGCATCATATGCGAACACTCAATCTAGCAAAAATCCCTTGTTTCTTGGAGTGCTTCCTCCTAAAGAAAGATTCCCCGAAAAGTATGTTGCTGTCATATCTAATGTCCCATCTGTTCTTCATCCGGGAGCATTTGTGCTCGCTGTTGGGAGACAAAGCCCTCCAATATTTGCCTTGTACTGGGATAAGAAACTTCAGTTTTCTGTTCAGGTAAATCTCTTTCAGCCCCTTTACCATACTATTTCATCTAGTTTCTATTATTTTGTTCCAGATTCTAAGTTGTATCTAAATTCTTATACGAAAATAATCACTAGCTTCTTTTCTTAAAAATTTTGATTCAGAGAGCATGTATTCACCTGTATCTGTTTTCGGGTAAATGGTAATAATGATGATAAAAGAGCTCAGCTGGTAGATCAGAGGACTGAGCATCCTCTTTGTGCAACCAGTTCAAATGAATCAATATTGGTCTCGTTATCTTATTTTCAATAATAGTTTACAGCTGTAACATCCTTGTCCATCCATGAGTATGTATACACAGCCACGTGTAGAAGATGTGTATAAAAAAATTTTCGAATCTAGAAAAGTTAAAAGAGTAATTAAGAAAAATTAGATGCTACTCCTGTATAACTTGCTCATCTTAAACTGGTTAGTTATTTGAAATGTATCTCGGCATTGCCTTATTGAAAATGGCTTCTTTGCATGATTATTGCTAGAGCATTATTTTGTAGCCTCATATGTATACATACTATATAGTCCACAATAAATGGAAAAAAAAGGTTGTGTTCTTAAGCTGATGGATGAATTTTGGTGCTTTTCATTTCAGGGAAGAACTGCGCTTTGGGATGCTATATTACTATTTTGTCACCGAGTCAATGCTTCATTTGGAGGTGTCGTAAGAGGGCTGCATCTTAACTCCCCCGCTTTAAGCATTCTCCCAGTCCTTGACGCTGATGTAGGGGACCAATTTACGCGAGATGTTCCTAGGTCACACTAATCGTAGGATATGCTGTAACTCGTCATGGGCAATTTACTGTAGTTGTGGTACATGCGAAAATGTATTTTCCATATGAACTAAATTTTGTTTGCAATAGTTAACTTGTGTGGTTCTACATTTGATTAATGTTTTTTTTTGTTTTATTCTTTTTTAAAATTGACATGTTTTAGTTTGAATATTGCTCGTCTTAAAATTGAACAAGTTTTGTCTGTCTAGGAGATTTCGCTTTCTGTTGGCACGAGGGAGAGTGTGTCGGAGAGCAGCTGGACAAGTCAGCCAAAACTCGTCCCCTGTCTGTTGCTGTATTCTTTCTTTTTTTTTAAAAGGAAAAAACTGTTGCTGCTGGGTTGATACAAGTGACTAGTGAGCTTGGCCGTGCCCGGCCAAGTGCCATGCTTTCAGGACTGGGTCGGGCCAGTTCGTCTCTTCAACCGGAGCGGCATTGAGCACTAATTATCAAAATTTTCATATTTATGAGTAACATTATTTATCTTAAGTGCATAATCCCTTATTAAAATAGTTTAGCTTTCCACTAAAAAAAGCTTTTTTTTTCTCTTTAGTGAAAAATACTTAAGCAAGCTTAAGGGACGTTCGCAATGAATATTAACCTTTTTAATGACCCTCGAATCTAAAATTCATGCCCAGCTTAGATGGTAGTCAGATGTGAGTCAAGTGACAAAGTGCGTGCCAGATTTTGCTACAAAATTGCGAATCTGTGAACGAAATCATAATAAACTCTTAATCAAGACGCGGGTATGATTGCAATACGAAATATAGATTTAGAGCCAGTGGAAATTCTTGCAACAAGATTATGTTCATACAACATATTGGAAATCTCGCAAGGCCATCGACCGAGTATTGTAATCTTTCAAATTATAACAGCCCTGAGATTCACTCTCAAGCCTTGGGACCTTCTTCTAGTCTCTTGCATTTATGGTAAGCTGGTAGATTTTTAGAAGAATCTGTTGTTTGTTTATGGAAGCCATGCAATATTTCAGACGATCGATGGGAGCATTGAGCTATTACAAAAACATAGAATAAATTTGTCACTAAAACTACTGAATCTATCACATAAAAGGTAGTCATAAATATTCTTTTACAATTTGTTTTTAAAAATTTTGTCTGTAATATTTAAAGACCTTTTTAGATGGTTTGAAAGGTCAGTTGAGCAACATTCATTCAATTTTCAAGTAAATATTTGTAGTTTATTTTGGTTCGTAGTTTTCGTTGGCAATAGGACAAGTTTTATAATGTTTAATAATTTTTTAATTTGGGTATGATTAAATAAGTGGAAGCATCGTGTTTAAATTTTGAGTTGTGATCCCACTATCAGACTAATACATTATATATATGTTGACGAAATATTGATGGAAAATATATACAATTAGCCAATAATATTTATGAAATTTTAACAATTAGTGCATTCATATCATCTATGTCTAAGTTAATCAATTCTTGATATATTATACAGCTTTTATTATTTTTCGTGTAAATTACAAAAAAATTAAAAGCAATACCGGGCCTTGGCTAGTTACCATAGCTCATTTAGTCCAATATATTTTTTATCCACATATTTTAGCCATTGTCTCCCTCCCATTTCCCTCCAAAATCTCCTCCCTAACAATTTTATTTCTCATCATGGTTGAAAAATTTAATACCACTCAAGTTGATAAGTAATACTTCCTTCAGTTTTATTTGTCTTCCTCCAATTTGATTAATCCCCGTGTTTGATTTGACATTAGTAGTACATACATCCCAATATATTCATTTCTCATTAACCTATATACAGGTCACCAATATTATCTATCATATACATATCAACAACATCATCTATAACCGATGTGAGACAAACCCAATAGGGTGTCCCCAAAACTATCTCCCATCCCCCCGATGGGGCATCCCCGAAGCTGTAACGCCTAGCTATTTTTCATAATATTATAGGCCTTGTTGCCCAAGTGTTACTAAAAAATATAACTAACTGACTTGCCCTAACCGGACCGGGTATTACTTAAATGCTACATAATTTCTATTAAAGAAAATAAGTCTAACTCATTAAAATAATCGTCCCATACTCTTGGACCGTTTCCCATAGTCATATTTATAACATAAAAGAATAAAAAAAAGAAAGTCCACTCATTATCCCTTTATCAAACTTGAGTTTGTAAAAGAACCCCCAACCATACTTTTATTCCTCCTTAGATGAGCTGAAATCAAATAATCTTGATTGACCTACATAAGCAAGTCGGGATCAAGCTCAATGTAGTTCTACGGGTTCTCAGGTCATGCTGAGATTACGGGCTCTCATGTCATGCTGAGATTACGAACTCTCAGGTCATTCTAAGATTACGGGCTCTCAGGTCATGCTGAGATTACGGGCTCCTAGGTCATTCTGAGATTACAGGCTCTCAGGCCATTCTAAGATTACGAGCTTTCAGGTCATTCTGAGATTACAGGCTCTTAGGTCATTCTGAGATTTCGGGTTCTCAGGTCAGTATGAGATTATTGGCTCTCAAGTTATTCTGAGATTACGGGCTCTCAGGTCATTCTGAGATTACGGACTCTCAGGTCAGTTTGAAATTATTGGCTATCAGGTCCATTCTGGCATTATTAGCTGTCAGGTCCATTCTGACATTATTGGCTGTCAGGTCCATTCTGACATTATTGGCTCTCAAGTCCATTATGACATTATGGGCTTCTCCTTTTTCCCCACGCTCTTCGCTTTTCCTCACCTCATCTTTGGCACCAAAAACCAAACCAAACAGTCTTTTTCTTCAACCTAAAATCAAATCATATTCTTCCCTAACCGCCCCCCTTCCCTAGCAATCCAAATGGGGAGCTTAAAGCTTGTGTTTTACAAAAAATATTCAAGGTGAATCCTATTTTGCACCAAGGCACATGATGTCTGGCCAGCAGCACCGCCTGAATGCTTTCCTACTTCCTGCACTCCAACCCAACATCAAGGCCAGACGCTGTGAGCATGTACGGCGTGAGCCTTGGCTGGCGAACTTGTATGGATATCTGGAACCCCCCACAGCGTTGTCCATCATCCAAACCCCATGCATAGAACTCATGACACGCGAATCAGACACGTAGAAGAGATGTAAGAACTTCGCCAAGAGGGAAAAGTAACAATGAGAGAAAATGAGAATGACAGATGGGGTGAAAAGAATTTTTTTCTTATCGAATGACTGAAGTGTGGTATTTATAGGTGTCAAAAAAAAAACGAACGACCGCCTAGGAAATCAAATGGTTGTTTAAGAAAACGAACGATCAATGATAAAAATGAACGGTCAATGAGAAAACGACTGGTTGTTTCATATAAAATTTTGACTCGATTGACAATAATGGTTGAACCGACCGGTTCAGACTATAAGAACTTGGTTTGAATCGTGGGTTTTAACCGAGTAGAATCAACCGGGTAGAGAATATAACATAATTAATCATAATAGTTTTTCAACATTCGATCCTTCCCCGACCGAGTCGAAATTTTATTTTTATTTTATTTTTTACACGGTCTTTACAGAAGCTATCTCATCTCTCCTTAAATCATCAGGCAGAATCTATGAAGGAAAACATCCACAATCACAATCGGCATAAGAAAACACACCAAAACCCATTTGGCTTTGATACCACTGTTATTAGCCCAATGGGCCCCTAAAACGGATTTGCAACAAATTTAACGAGCCTCTTTTAATCCAAAAGCTAGTTCAAAGAATAAAGTTTTCCCATTAGTTTATATACAAGTTGTAACACCCCGCTTCGGTTCACCCACGAACCGACCCGAAAGTGTCACCGGTGACCGAATCTTTCGCTAATCTATTAGATTCGGTTAAGCCGACCAGGATCTACCCTGGGCGTCTTAAGACGGAGATGCAAACATGCAAGGCATGGATGATATGTTTGGGTTCTAACGTGGTCCTACATGCATGCCATGATATGTAAACAAAACAAAACAAAAGCGATAAACGAGAAATCGCAAGGAAAATACTTATTTCTACAAAAAACCGGACAGAGTTTTCCCTAAAAGTACAATAAGGGCCAACCTGTCCACAACAAGAATACTTGTATATATTTAATCAAATGATATAAAATATGACAATCAAAACCAAATGCAATCATCTTCATTTTCATTTTCGCTTGAGTCGAGTCTCAGCTCCAAGGCTCCTTGTTCATTCACATTTTTCTATTCATTTCATACGCAGTTCGTCAAAACATAATGTAATAAAATTTACAATCATACGCAATTAACACACTATTATTAGACATCATGCAAGGCAAGTACATGTGTGCGCGATTCTGTGCTGCCCCTCCGCAGTCCTGACAGCTCTCATTCATCACGCACCTCACCTACATATAGTAGAAAAATGTCAGCAACAATTGTCATTGGTCCGGAAATAACTAATACCAAACTGGCACAGGAGAGCTAACCCTCCTATTGAAATAAAAACATCACATGAAAACTCATCTTTTTCATTTCATGCTCACAATAGGAGGCTCTTCCATACCACTCTAAAGTGGCTATCTCTAGGTTTACCTTTCTCATCTCACATTTCTTATTTCGCATTCTCATTTCACATTCTCATTTCACGTTCTCATTTCATTGTCAAGGGCTATCATCCATACCACTCTAAAAGTGGTTGTGTCTAGGTTTAACTACTTCTATACCACATGTGGCTGTCTGCTAAATTTACCTACTTCCATACCACATGTGGTTGTCTGCCTAATCAATTTGCATGGGTTGTCACTAAATTGCCTTCTCTCACCCCAACCTGCACGGACAAGGAAAAGCAACGCAAAAACTACATATATATAGGCCTGGGTCGGGAATTTATATAATAGGTTGCTTTAAAAAACATACTTGAGGGATCTCATCCTCGAGGGTTATTAATCCGGAAATGCGATCGGCTAAATGACCCGAGATAAGTGAGATCCAATAAAATACCACTTAACTCGTCCTGGAAGTAAGAAATTAAACCTACGATGAAATAGAGAGTAAAACAGAGACGAGTCCTAACAGACCTGGTAGAAGCTCCAAGCGTGGTTGCGCACCTAGGCGGCAAGCTCTTACTCCATACCTACACATAAAAAACTAAATACTAACGCCCGTTCATGATGCATTCACACACCCTATAGCACACACATCACCACGCATCAATCAACACACATCAACCATATATCAATCAACATACATCAATAATAATCAATATAATTTTCCTACTCTACCTTACATTAAATCACAATACCTATTAGTTGACCTAATTAATCACCTATCATTTATTTTAATATCCCACAATCACATACATCCATATTTTTATTAACATAAAAATGCATAACACATCAGCCACTCAATCATACTATCATAGCATGTTGTGCTAATAATCGTTAACTCTAAATAATTAAATTAAATAAATTATACCTTGCGCGTCGTCGACAATCGGCGATGGCTAGGGTTTCGCCGCGCGTGTCCGAGCTTGAATTCAGCGCTCAGCAGCGTTCGACATTCGATTAGGTTCAAATGGATGAACTCGGTGGAAAACCACGCAAATTTCAATTTTCCGGCAAGTTCGGTGGTTTTCCAGTAAGTCCAGGCGGTTTTCCGGCAGTTCCCGACGACTGTCACGGCGAGGCAATCGGGGGTAAGGATCAGCTTCGTCTCGACGAGCCCGACCCAATGATGGTGACAACACAGCCGATCACGATGGCGATGGCCGTCGGCGGCGGCGCCGAATCTGGCCGCGCGGTGGGTCGCTCCAATTGGCCCACGAGCAGCCTCGGTGGCAGCGCTGGATAGGGGGGGAAACATCGAGGAGGTGGTGAGGGTGGTTGTCGACGTCACAGCGGCGGCGAATCGCGTCAAAGGCAGTGGCAGTGTCGCGAGGCGATTACGGCGTCGTGGTGGCTGGAAGGCGGTCGGGGACGGTCAGGACCGCACGACGACGGCACGACGCGGTGGGGCGGCGTCGATCGGCGGCGGAGCGGCGTCGGTGACGGCGGTGGCGACAAGGGAACGGCGGCGGCGTTGGG
>JAVDBV010008177.1:0-10295 GCA_032619315.1 Piper longum
TATATATACATATATACTATCTTAGCTAAGGCAGATAATATTTATATCTTAAACTTTAATCCAAATTATTAGAATACAATTACGACCCAAATTTAATAAAAAAATTTAAAAAACAACAAAATAACCCCACCACCATCATCATTTAACACACAATTAATAATAACATTTATTTATGATTTTAAGTATATTTTGAGTAGATAAATGATATTATATATATTATTATATTATTTTATCGAGTCGAGTTTGAGTTATAATTGAGTCGCATCGAATTGAGTCGAACACTGTCTTAGTTAAACTCAACTTGTAGAATCCGAGTTCGAGTTCAAATATTTAAATATCAAATTTTAAGTCGAATCGAGTTGAGCTAAACTCCAAATATTCACGAGTTGGCTCGCTTAGTTAGTAACCCTACTCGTAAGCACAAGGAAGGAGCTCGGACTTGGGAGCATGTCGAGGAGCATGTTTATTTTTTGGTTAAGACCAGGTTGACCTGAAGTGGACTAGGAATCAATGGGATAATTTCAAATTGCTCTAGTGTAAGGGTCCCCCCACTGGCTTGGCTGGGCTTAAGTGAAAGTGAAATGGTGTGCCTACCCATCCCAACCAGGGGTATGTTGGGATTTGCCTTTGAATGGGGCGTTAGACCATCACATATTTAAACTTCTACATAAATGCTGGGCAACTATCTCCTGTGGTTTGGAGGGGATAGAAAGCTCACGGAAGCTTTGTCTTAACCTCATACTCAATTGTGGTGAAGTTAGGTATTCAATGGTAGCGCCGCAGTGCTCTGCGACAAAGCTACAACATTGATACCGAAATCCGAAATTCCTAATTCATTTAATTATTTTGCATAATAATTATTATATTTGTATATATCTAAATATTATATTTTATTTGTTTGATGATGTATGATATGTAAACATGTTTGATTGATGTTAATGTATGTGCATGTATATCATGACATGATGATACATATATTTAATTATATATATATATATATATATATATATTATAATTTAGGGTTCTAAAAAATCGCACCTAAAATCGAGAGAATAGCAAAGGCATTTGAGGTACGTATAATTTATATAATATTATACTAACATTTTATGACCATTGATTGGTGAAAATAAGAATGCGTTGTTACATTTGCATGTTGGACATGTACCGGGGCTTATCTTTCCTAGCCAAAAAATGTAATATAGGTATCGAAGTTTTAAAATAGACTTAGCTCAGTGCCACTCCAGCATCAATAATATGTGTACTTTATTCAAGTGACAATAATTTATATTTTGTGACAATATAATGATATATTAAATGTTTAAGTGTTGTAAAATAAGCATTTTTATTGCATATTTAGTTGTAATTTAATTATTACATGCAATGTTTAATATATAGGTTCAAGTTTCATACCAAAGCGATGCCCACTCTTGTTGTAAAATCAAGCAAGTCAATCATAAAGTTATTTTAAAATATAATCCCATGTAAATTGGAATTTAATTTTTTTTGTCTGTTATATTAGGTCATTTAGTTCAAGGTTATTATTTCTTTTTGTATAAAAGACCAATGTTTTTTTCTAAAAAAAAAGACAAGTGCACTGACTTTTGTTAGTAGAAAGCTCAAATTTGGAACTTCTGATAGTAGAAAGCTCAAATTTGGGATTAGCCCTTTCACCCTCCAACTAGGAAATGTCTTTCTTACCAATGAGCTAAAGCCCAGGAGGTCAAGACTAAGTTATTTTGGAGTATAACTTATAATTTAATTTGTTTTTTGTCTATTATGTCGATGAATGTATGAATAAATACATTAAATTAAATATACTTTACAACAAACCACAACAAATCAATCAGCTTTTTTTCCATTTGCTGTCATTTGGTGTTCCTACACTTGGCCAAAATAGCCTTGTCATTGTCTAGTAAGAATAGATCTCTGGGGTCCAACAAAAATAATATTGACACAGCACAATTTGGCCTAGTTAATCATCACAACACATCTTAATGATACAGCAACTTCCAATGTTATTTTCATTCATTTATTAACACATCTATCATGTTAATGAATCATGAAATAAACACTTTCGAGATAATATAATGTCTGCAACCGAAACAATGAACAATAACGTACAATGTTGTCTTTCAAAAGTTTAGAACCATCAGCTCAACTCAAGCGTACTTCGACAAGCAGGATGGCTTGCATTCCCAATATGTGACTATACCTGACTGGCCACCTCAGACAAAGATGCATAAATATGATATCAATCTTATCATGCAAAAGTGATTTCGACACTGAATGGGAACAAAGCTTTCATGCAATACGTTACCACCTACGAACGATAATTGGAATGACCATAATATTGTTGCGGATTAAACCATATCCTCACCACGCCAGATGAAATTAGCTGGTAAGACTGTTTAATGGCTATTGCTATAATGATGATACGGCTTCAATGGCACTACCCAATGGCCATGCGGCTTCAACATGGTGATCTCCATATTTGATTTTCTTGACCAATGTGATTTCTTGCCATGGATCCAGAGCTGTTCAAATTTTTATGCACAAACAACTTAGTTTTCTATCCAAAGAAAAAAAAGGGAAAAAAAAAACTCCATAAAATAGTCATTGATGTTACAACAAAAATTTAATTTCGACGAGAAGTTCTTTTGCTGTTTAAATTGTGCATAACGACTCACCAAATCCATCGACTAGCAGAGTATATTGATAAACAAGGTCCATGCAAAGATACGGCAAGTTTCCTTCCTCAACCTGCGGATATGTTTTCCTCGCGTCATCAAGGTTTGATTCACAGGCGCGCTTGGCAGCATCTTCAAACTCAGAAGGCTTAACTTTTACAACTGGTTGAATAGGATCCACAAAACCAGCCTGTACACAAATGACAGCAAAGTAGTTTAAAAACAATTGAAAAAAAAAGAAGTCAATCCTTTTACACTTCCTTCACTTAGTGGTTTTTCTCTTGTTATTTTAACTGATAATATAAAAATTTAATGATACTATTGTAATAGATTAATGGATCCCTGAACAGAGAGAGAAAAAATTTGCCAAAAAAATTTGCCTTGTACTAAGTTCAGTGACTATGAATATTCTTTCAGATAGGAAAATGGTTTTGGTTCATAAGGAATCATCCCGTAAATATCCTAAAAGCAAACGCACAACTATTCTACTAGATTACTTAGTCAAACACTAGTATAGGCCAAAGGATCAATTGGTGAAGAAATAGAGTAGGAGAATCCGTATGGTTCTATTAGCCAGGAATTGATTCTGAAGGAGCTCTGGATCAGGCTAGGATTGAAACAGATAAAGAAAAAGAAACCAACATTTAGAAGAAATTATCATTGATGATCCTTGGGAAGGTTGATGATAATAATCGGATAAGGTGGACAAACAACATGATTATAAAAAAGGGTTTTCATATGTGAACACGGGAACAAACTGAAACTTGTTAAAAAGTAAAACACAACAGAAATGAATAAGACCAAAAATAAAAATCAATTAGGTGAATCAGAAAAGCTAATCATAAGAAAAGAAACACATTGACAGATGAAGTCGAATTGGAATAGAATTTCAAGGATAATGTATAGGAATCAATATCAGAAGCTAAGCCAAAGAATGCCCACATTGTATATTAAAAGATCGTCATCTGGTTAAGTACTAATTTTTTCTCATGTCTTATTGTATTAAACTATGCTAATTACTTGTTTTAAAGTGCCACTTGGGGGGGTATGACATGATCAAGTTGGAGCAAGGGAAACTATTCAAAATAGACTGAAAGATGTGTAAAACTATTTCCTTTGTTTCCATTACAACCATTCTTCTTGTAACCAACACACACCTTAGTCAGGGAAAAAAAAACACATACCGAGCCAAACCCACAGTTCTTGCAAAGAAAAAGCAAAAGAGACTGGTCCCTGTCCACACTGTTTATTTTGATAGAGAGGGGCATACTTCATCTCTACTTCAGTTAAGTGGAGTAAAATAAGCCTGTTGAATAAATAACTAGAAAAAAAAGAAACGTTCCTCCTAATACTTTTGCATCTGGGCTTCTGATGATGAATAATTCTTAATACTATTATATTTCCAAGTTATATTAGAAGTGTCTAATATAAGAGTTTCTAGTTACATTAGTATTGAGTCTTATAATAAGAGTTAGAGTCAATGTTTATTTGGATTCCTATTTGGGTCATAATTAGTTGTTTCTTATACAAGTTGAAGTCTTGGTTATTTTTTTAGTTCAAGAAGGATTATTGTGTATTCTTTTATACAAGCATTGTAAGCTATTTGCCACATTTATCATTGAATACAAGAATTTTCCTTTGCTTTGTGCTATTCCTTGCTCATCTTCTTTGTAATTTTGAGTAAGATTAGAGAGAAAAGGAATCTTTGTGAACCTTTTCTTCTCAAGTTATCCTGTAGTTTGCATCGATTGGTATTTAGAGGAGGTTCAATCCTCGATGCTCCCGTATTATCCCCATCATCCCTTCATCTTCTTCCAACTTTTCTGCCTGTCCAAAAAAACAAGAAAAAAAAAACAACAAAGACAAAAAAAAAGAGCCAGCTGTTGCCGCTACCAATTGAAGTATAATCATTGCCCTTCCTTGATTAAGCTCTAGCATAGATGCATCCACCAAGCGATTGACACAACTATGCCATTTCATCCGATTGGATAGCTTCAAAGGCCTCCTCTTTGAGTTAGGCCTTGTCGAGGTCTGCCACGTTCGGGTGATTGAGCAGGAAAAGCTTGTGTGCTAGCCCAGGTTGCACCTTTATCACTTTCTACAGAGGGTACCGTTGCTGCCACTTCCACACATCTGCTAGGCCTTCGAGCACCATTGCCACCAGACTCTGCACCTGCCCCACCGTCATTGCCAAGCCAATTGCTGCTTTCTTCTCCGACTGAGCAGTCAGGTGACCACACGGCATCCACGTTGAGAAAGGTGCCGTTTTTTCTTCTTTTTTTTTTAAACTACTGTTGTCGCCTACCACTATGAGCTATGGTGCTAGCCTCCCTGCCGCCACAATCTTCGATCTTTGTGTGCCACCATCTCCTTCTAAGTTTCACTTGCGCCATCCCATTTGACTCAAGAAGGCCTGGTTGGTATTGCAACCAAGTTGTCAAAGGTCGCCTACCTTTTCCTTTGTCATAAGTCTGGGTTTCCCTTTCTCCTTGGCATCACTGATCACCCACAACCTCCTCTTCTTTGGTTTGAGTTAAGCAGGGGAGAAAAGGTCGGCTTGGCCCAAAAAAAAAACCAAAAATAAAAATACAATTTTTTGTTTTATTTTTTTGATGTCCCGATTCGTCAATTATGCTTCCTAAACAAGGGGATACTTCTAATCCTCCACAAGCAATAGAGGATAAGTTGGATCTTATTTTTCAAGCATTGAAGGAATCAAATAATCGCTATGAGAGTCATGAGACCCATTTGAATGCTTTTGATTTGCATTTGTTACAGAATGTTTTGATTGATTTTTCACAATATGGATGGCTAGAAAAGCTCCTCTTACATCGTCTCGATGGCTACTAGGGTGTCAAATCAAGCCACTACAACTATGACACATCAAATAGTTCCTTCTCACACCATGCCACCTCCTACTTTTCCTACCTATGCACCTCCTCTGGTGCCTAATCCTCCCGACCAGCAAGTTTATAATCCTTTTCCCAATGAAAAGAATTATTTGCAAGCACCGTTGGATAATAGCAAATAGTGGCAAAGTCACATGGAATTTGAACTTCTAGAATTTAAAGGAGATTGGATTCAAATAGCCGAGCAAGTTCTTGGTTGTGCTGGAGCTCCTCTTCATGCTCGTGTCAAGGTTGCAGTGTCTTGACTTTGAGATGCAACTACTGCTTGGTGGAGATCATGTATTTAGCATGAAAAGTTAGGTAAAGTACAAATTACTGCTCGGAATGATATTCGTATTATGTTGAAAAGACAATACCTTATAAATACAAGCAACAATTATTTGGAAGGTTAATTTCCATTAGATAAGAACCTCGTACTATTAGGGAATATACGAAGGAGTTCTATTCATTGGTAGCTCGAACTGAACTTCGTGGAGATCCTCATGCATTTAGCGTGAAAAGTTAGGTAAATTACAAATTACTGTTTGGAATGATTTTCCTATGATGTTGAAAAGACAATACCTTATAAATACAAGCAACAATTATTTGGAAGGTTAATTGCCATTAGACAATGGCCTCGTACTGTTAGGGAATATTCGAAGGAGTTCTGTTCACGGGTAGCTCAAACTGAACTTAGTGAAAGCAATGATTAGCTTGTGGCTCATTATTTGCATGGTATACAAGCTGATTTGAAAGATAAATTGTCATGGTTTTATTTTTAAGATGTGCCTGAGATTATTATACCTAAAGCTGATTTTTTTGCTACTTGAAGATCTTTTTCCAATAATCTAGGGCAACTTCCATCTAAATCCATTGATGATATGGTTATTACTCATAAACATCAAAGTTTTTCTTAACCACTAGCCACACATGGAGTAAAGCCATAACAATCACCACCTTCTCAGGGTCCATCTAGTTTTATAGGGCTTAATACAAATAAGTTGTGCTATACATGTCGTAAGCCAGGTCATCTATCACATGATTGCCCTACAAATCCTTAATTACTCACTCAAGGTGAAGTTTGTGTTGAAAATAAGAATGATGATGCTCTAGATGACCATCCATGTGATGATATTACTCTAGAAGATTTTGAAGGTTACCGTCAATAGTATGATTTCTAGATTATGAAGCTACAAACTCGAGGTTGAGTTTTTTCCAGTTGAGGGGATTGATGACAGATAATTCTTAATATTATTATATTTCCTAGTTATATTAGAAGTGTCTAATATAAGAGGTTTCTAGTTACATTAGTATTGAGTCTTATAATAAGTTAGAGTCAATGTTTGTTTAGATTCTTATTTGGGTCATAATTAGTTGTTTCTTGTACAAGTTGAAATCTTAGTTATTTTTCTAGTTCAAGTAAGATTATTGTGTATTCTTCTATAAATACAAGCATTGTAGGCTATTTGCCACATTTGTCATTATTGAATACAAGAATTTTCCTATGCTTTGTGCGATTCCTTGTTCATCTTCTTTGTGATTTTGAGTAAGATTAGAGAGAAGATGAATCTTTGTGAATCTTTTCTTCTCAAGTTATCTTGCAGTTTGCATCAGCTTCCCAATTGCTTGATAAACAAAAATTGAATACACGGAGACAGCCTATGGTTTTGGCAATTTGTTGGTTAAAAATTGAAATGAATCTCCCAAGGTGGATATCTTCTAATTTATTTACTAACAATCTTAACTTAAAAACTAAAAGATCAGTAATAATCACATCAATGAGAAAATTTGAGAAAGAAAGCAAGAGAAAGAGATTGCAACAGTCCAGAGGAAAACTGAATTCTATTAATAACGAAAATGTGGTTCTGGCCAATATATTGCACTTGCATATATAGATGTAATATCTCCTAGTAAAACATCAACTAGAGTTCTATAAAAGTATGGAATAAAATTCTAACTATAATAGAAAATATGCAATAAAGAAACTGTGCTAAACTAGATAGGACAGAATATAAAATACAAAATCTTCTACTAGTCATACTAGGACTTTAAATTTTTGGAGAAAACTTTTAGTCTCTTCAAATACCCTTTGTTTAAAAAAGGTTTCTATTCGTGCTCAACATCAATATGAAAAATTTTATTTGATTTAGGAGAATGCACACCACATGGGTTACAAGAATTGCAAGAATGGGATGCCTCAATTCCTACCCCACTAGTTATGACATGTGCAGAGAAATAAAAGGGTAACTAGCCAGGCTTTAGGAACTGTACATTTATTTACTCTCCCTAAGTTATACAATCCATTATTCTTTTCATATCCTCATGCAAATTTTCATATTATTTATGTGAGGACCATTAGGTTTAAATTATCTTATAAGCCAATAAATGTGTTAAACAAGTAGATAATACAATAATTACCTCCGCAGCTCGATCAAAGAAAAAGGATGCAACAAAAAGATTTTTCTGCCCATCTCCACCTCCACCATTCCAGATCCCACCGAAAGTGCATTTCATGTGTGTGCATGCTGAGTCATTAACTTTAAGAGCTTTAAGGGCAATGCTTTTGCAGTTGTTAACACTAGATCCTGAATGTGCAGTTGACACAGGGTATTCTGATCCACTGTACTTGTAAGTTCCTTAAACCAAGAAAAAGGCAGCTTTGTTAGAACTCTTAACACAATAACATAGCAATGATCACATTTCCACATAAGCACCAGGACAAAAAAGATTCCTACAGTTAGTTAATGGGGATGGGAGAAATTAATAACTATGCATCTTGAATCTCAGCATCATTATATTTTGCAATTTTTTTTTATCACCAGATGCCTATTTCCAGGAAAAAAACGATATTGAAAAGCAGTCTTTCGATCTTCCCCCAGCATAGATGACAGTTCTACTATTTTCTTGCACTACTTTCAAAACTAAATGAACTAATGTAACTTCAGTATAGATAGAAACACATTGACAAATGTACATATATTTTCTACCACAAAAGAAATTATGAGCAGAATAATAAGAATAGATAGAATTGTCTACGCAAATGTATCATTTTTTTTTAAAAAAAAGCATTTTCTAATATTCAAATACATACCTTGATATCCTTTCATTATACAGGGGTTACCAGAAACATCACCAGCCTTAAGTATCTCGGCTCTTGCTGCTAACAATCCATAATGCAAATAACTAAAACAAGACATAAAAAAGTACATTACATTGCAGCTCAATAGCCTCCAAACAAAATAATAAGAAAATTGCTAAAAGGGTTTGAAAAAAGGGAAAAGGGTGTTAAAAGATAGATCCAAGGACAGAATAAAACAATAAGAGCTTAAAAAACAAAACAGCACTGCGTTAAATCCCATAGGATGAGGATGATCAGGCGCATTTTCAACAAGACCAGTACAGTTGACAACTAACTGTTTAATACTCTGCATGTTTGACATCACGATAGAATCCTCAAATAATCAACGTCAATGTCATCTTCCACTTCAAACAGAAGGATCATGTTCTGCTACTCTACGATCCTAGATTATGATAATGCTCAAGCTCCAAAGTTTGAATCTCAAAACACAAGTACTTTTTTTTGCACTCTATCCATCCATGGCCACTTTGCAACCCTATGCCTTCCAATTTGCACATTGGTATTTACACATGTCAAAACAATTGTAAACAATATTCATGATCTTACCCTCAGCTGTCACTACCTTTATCTGCTCTATTATAACACCAAGGGCACCCGACCCCTTTCAACCTGACGTTCTATCTTGACATTTTCATATTCGCCATCCCCATCTTGTCAATGGGGTTTTTTCTAGTAGCTCAACAATTAGCTTAATAAAGTATAGCAACTCTAATCAGTGCTAGATAAATTTATTCTTCGAATTATATATGCCCAAAGTGGCCCACCATTTTGACCATTCAACTACAATTCTATGAGCAACACTTAAGTCAACATCCATCATTGTCTCAATCATTCCTTCTTATACTCCACTAGAACTACATATCACATTCTCCATTAGTTCTTACTAATCATTGAACTATTGATTTTCAGACTTCCTTCCATAAATTCAATTTACTCTCATCCTTTTCCATCGAAGTTTTGACCAATAGCACATCATCCACAAAAAAGTATACTAAAAAGCATCATCCTGTTAGAAGTTGATTAATCTATCACTAGGGCATAAAGATAAAGAAAAAAAAATCAACCTAGATGTAAACTAACCATATGAAAAAATTCATTAGCTTTTGCCAGATAGATAATGGACTTACATCTTGGTGCAAGCTAACTGCAACCGGATAATTATTAGTATCGAGGAGACAGATAACAGATGCTTTTGGTAGATGGATAACACATGCGAGCTCATTTACCACACAGTTTTGCATATAGTAATAAAAACTGTTCGTCGTTAATAATCAAGTGCATTGACGTCATCTACACTTTATCCTAGCTAGACTGGGATTGACAGTGGGTTTTGAGTCGTAGATCAATTGGTTCATGCTCAATTTGATGGCATCACATAATGAAGGTTACCGCAGGAGAAATGCACAATAATCAAAGATGCATACTAATCAGATAAAAGAGGAGAGAACTAAAATGAATGGCAAGATAAACAAGAGAAAGAAAATGGATAATCACACACCGATTTGTTTTATTATCAATCAACTCAAAAGGCCAACTAAGTAATGTACTAACCAACATTTAGATCTAGTGGACTTGACAATT
>JAVDBV010008203.1:0-10125 GCA_032619315.1 Piper longum
TCCGTCCGCTACGACGCATCCCAACCCGTAAATCACGCTGTCTTTCCAATCTGAACACTCGAGTAAGGTTCTCTGTTCTTGAATTTAGCACTCTCGTTTTGATTTGTATGTGGTTGCGATTTTAGATCCAATTTGAGAGGGTGATGGATTGGCCCCAAATACTGTGCAGTGGCTTGAGGTTTATGTGCTATCACAATTTTCAAATAGGAAGGTCAAGTCAAATGGGCAGTTATGGTAGAAGGATCCCCTCGGTGACTCTGTCTTTGATCGTTGAAGGAGTCGGTCGATCTCATGGGGGAACAGATTGTAGCATTGACGATTCGAGAGTAATCTACACTGTTTTCCAACCTGATGCCAGTATTGGAGTCCTTGTAAATGAAAACAGTAATGAGTTGATAACTGCTGGTTTAAACCCATTTGATGTCATCACCTATTCTAAGAACGAGGTTTTCCAATCAAATATTGTAGTAACTTTATTTTTTTGATAAATTTATATTGTTGTAACTTCAACGCATATTAATTGGGTGAAATCCATTAATTTCAGGAAGTCATCAATTAATCTTCTAAGTAAAATCCAGCCTCCATATCGTTGTTTTCTTACAATTGTAACATTGTCATGCATGCTAAAATTTTCGTTTGCGACCTCATTTTTTGTTGCTTTATTTACAATATTTGCTATTGCATGAGTTCATCATGAAATATCGGCTCATTGGCCTAAATTGTTTTTGCATTTTATGGTGGATAATTTAACTTAATTCCCGTTGACCGTTTAACTTTTACAGGACGATGATAAAGCATTGGGGAAAGAATGTTTCATAAGAGAGGAAGAGGGTATTTCTTGCAGATTTTTTACAGATTCTTCTAAAAAATTTGACAATCCAACTTTTACATGATTCGGCTCTCTTCTGTTATAGGCTCCAGACGCGTAATTGGTTTGGCTGGTCTACCATGGGTGTGCTCTACACCGACACGAATGCTACAAAAATTAGTGCACTACAAAGGTAACAAGTATTTCTTTTGACATCTTTATTAAATGTATGCATCTCGGTATCATCAATGCTCAAGGATGGAGTTGTTTGCATTTTAGATGAATCTGGAACTCCTCCAAAATTTTTAATAATTGATCGAATTGAGCAGTGGCCTGGACTTGATACAGTGAGAATTACATCTAATGACAACTGGTAGTTAAGAACTTTTTCTTGGACCCTTGAAGTTTGTTGTGGATCGGTAGTTATCTTCAATTTTCCCCCCATTTCAGTTTAGTTAACAGGCTTACTCATATGATGAAAGAACACTATTCACAAACAAAGAGCAAAGACAGAGACAAGGGTAATATAAAGAAACTTGCTCAACTTGTTGCCAAGATCAAAAAAGAATATGATTTGAAGTGAAGGAGTTGCCTCTGATCTTAAGTTCTATATCAGTTTGTAAAGCATTTTTTTGCATATAATATAGCATTCTCCCTTGCAGATATGTTTATGTTTGGCATGCTGTTATGGATGACTTGCGTCAGGCCTGATAAATCTAAGATCACAAGCTTTGTCGTTCAACTGGTTTTTGATCAATTCCATCAAATGCACGGGATGATGATTTGGACAGCAGTGCCATCTACACATTAGAGCTTTTGAATCCAGAGATAATTACTAGTTTCTATAATAAGCTGCATTCTTATTTTGCTTCAGCCGGAATTGATGGAATCATAGTGGATATTCTGAACATTCTAACGAAACTCAAAGCACGCTTTGGTATGTGGCAAACTGTACTTAAAGTACTTAGAAGATGTTGGAAATCAGATAGGTATACAAAACAGAAACAAATTAGGAGAAGTAGAGGTGAAATCCCCTACTTCTTACACCGTCCACAATATGAATATTAAATAGAGAAGAAGTGGTTATAACTAATCCTTGATTTCAGGGGATAAGATTACAATAAGATTTAAAAAAATTTAAACTCCTAACAATTAGAGAATAGATCAATACGACCTGTATACCACATAATGTACAGCATATAACATGCTACTCTAGTATTCTAACACTCCCCCTCAAGCTATGAGAGGGAGGTTTCCAAACGTAGCTTGGATTGAAGCATAGTTGGGAGAATCGGCCGAGTCGGATCGGAATCGGCCGATTTAAATCGGATCGGCGCCGTGCCTTGATCCGAATGTAATGACAGTCTACTTTGATATGCTTGGTTCTCTTGTGGAACACCGGATTGTTGGCAATATGAATGGTTGCCTGATTGTCACACCAGAGTCCCATTGATGCATCTATTATGAACCCTATTTCTTCCAATAACATCTTCATCCAAGCCAACTCTGTTGATGCTTTTGCAATTGCCCTGTATTCAGTTTCTGCGCTAGAGCTGGCCACTACATTTTGTTTCGTACTTTTCCACAGCTAAATTTCCTCCAAGTCTTATACAATACCCACTTGTTGACCTTCTATTAAATGTGGACCCTGCATAATATGAGTCGACAAATGCTTGAATTTGCAAGGGATTGACACCATTTTGTCTTTTATAGAGCATTCCTTTTGATGGATCTTTCTTCAAGTATCTTAGGATTCTTGTGACCACATTCCAATGTGGAAGTCTCGGGTCCTGCAAAAATTGACTGACCACACTAACAGCAAAAGAAATGTCAGGTCTAGTAATTGTTAGGTAGGTTAGTTTAGCTACTAATCTTCTATTCTTTGACTGATCTGGTAGATGTTCCCCTATTTAAGGCACCAACTTTAATGAAGTTTCAAGTGCTGTATTTTCTGTCCTTGCCCCTAACAGCCCTGCCTCCTGTAACATGTCTAGAACGTACTTTCTTTGGCTTAGTAAAATACCTTTCTCATTCCTCAACACCTCGATACCTAGGAAGTATTGTAACTTGTCTAAGTATTTAACATGTAACTTAGAGTGCGGATTCTTCTTTAGGTCTGCAATTCCAACCAAATCACTTCCTGATATTATAATATCATCAACATAAACAATTAAGATAATGCAGCCACTAGTTGTCTTCCTAGCAATCAAGGAATAGTCTGAGTTTGTTCTCACAAACCCTAAATCTATCACAATACTACTAAATTTTTCAAACCATGCTCGAGGGGACTGTTTGAGTCCATAAATTGATTTTATCAGCTTGCAAACCTTGTTGGACTCCCCCTCAGTAACAAATCCAAGTGGTTGTTGCATGTAGACTTCGTTTTGTAGGTCGTCATGAAGAAATGCACTCTTCACATCTAGCTAGTGATGATCCCAGTTCATGTTAGCTGCAAGAGAGATCAATATCCTTACTGAATTCAACTTTACAACTGGTGAGAATGTTTCTTCATAATCAACCCTTGCTGTTTGATTGTAACCCTTGGCCACCAACCTTGCCTTGTCCTTTCAATCAAATCATCTGCCTTGAACTTCACTGTGTAGACCCTTTTACTCCCTACTGCCCTTTTCCTTTCAGGTAACTCAGTTAATATCCAAGTGTCATTATCATGAAGAGCTGAAATTTCTTCTTGCATAGCCTTATACCAGCCAGGTTTTGACATGGCTTCATGATGATTAGCAGTAATAGGTATGGATGACAGGGTTAGGGCAAAAGGATGAGGTAACTAACTCGATGTGGTGTGTTAAAGAGAAGGAGCAGTGGCATTGTTGGAGGAAACCTCATTATCTCTTCTTTTGTAGACAAGGGGAGGATCAACAAACTTATTTCATTTAGGCCTACGTTCATACACCTGAAGAGGATCTGTATAACCTAGGGTTGTTGACGTCTAGTTCATGTAGTACAAACACAGGAAGACTAATCTCTTGATTCAAGTCACTGACAGTTTTAGGTTGGGAAGTGTAATAAGGTCTGCTTTCAAAGAAAGTAACATCTGCACTAACATACCTTTGCTTTAGTGATGAAGAATAACAAACATATCCTTTTTGAGTTTTAGAATATTTCAAGAAGATATATTTCACTGCTTTAGAGGACAGTTTACTTTGTCGACCATGAAGTAGATGAACAAAGCAAGTACATCCAAATATCTTAGGTTTAACAGGAAATTCAAGTTTATTAGGATGCAAAACTGAATAGGGTGGTTTATTGCCTAATACTGAAGTTGGTGTCCTGTTTATTAGGTAGCAAGAGGTCAACAATGCTTCTGGCCAGAAAGTCTTAGGAACTGACATGTTTAACAAGAGACATAAAGTGACTTTAAGTAAGTGCCTATGCTTCCTTTCTGATACCCCATTTTGACGTGGAGTATGTGCACACAATGTCTCATGAATGATACCACGGTCATTGAGATATTTATGAAAATTGGAAGATACGTACTCGGCATTATCAGTTCTAAAAAAATTAATTTTAGCTGAATACTGAGTTTTTAACTTCACTTCTTTCTTTCAACAAATATAACCAAGTCATTCGACTATGGTTATCAACAAAGATTACGTAATATTTAAACCTGCCATGATTTGGTACATTGAGAGGTCCCAATAGATCTGAATGGACAAAGTCAAAGGGTTGAAAAGAAGTGGACAAAGACTGCTTTGGAAAGGACATCCTATGATGCTTAGACAACCGGCATATCTCACAATCAAGTTGAGATATGTGGCTAATGGTAGGTACCAGTAGCTTTAGTTTATTTAAATTTAAATGACCTAACCTAGAGTGCCACTGCATAGCCGTGGACATAGACGAAGACACAATTAACTTGAGGTTGTTTGCTATTTTATTTATAGATGATAGGGTTTCTCTCTACTTCTTCGACACCACATCCTGAAAATAATGAGTGTAATAAAAGGTTACTTGACAATTTGCATAAGCACACAATTTACTAACTGAGAGCAGACTGGTAGGGAATGAGGGAATTAGCAGCACATTTTCAAGTGTTGATCAGTAGATAAAGACATAGAACCTTTTCTATATGCAGGAGCATAACTCCCGTCATCAAGGCTTATACTGATGGTTTAGAGAAAAAGGGAAAATTTGGAAAATGAGTGATAGTTACCGGTCATGTGATCAGTGGCCCCTGAATCAATAAGCCAAGAATTGTTTTGGGTAGAGACACTAACTGAACTACCTGCATTAGGAAGCCGAGGGCATAAAATGTTCTCCATGGGCCATCTCAATGAGAGACTCGAAGTCTTCATGACTAATGGTGACTGTTGATGCAGTTGGTGGAGTAGATGTTGTTGTAGAGGCAGGATCTTGAGAGGTTGGAGCAGCTGAAATATGAGAGGATTGCTTGGCCCAATCTGGTTTCCCGTGTTTTGTCCAACACTTGTCTTCAGTATGTCCTACCGTGTGGCAAAACTCACAAAACCTATCCTCCTTGCTATTCCTGCCACCTCCACGTCCAAAGCCTCCTCAACCTCTACCTATCTCTCTATTAGAGTTCAAGGAAGATCGAGTATTGGACATCATTGCTGAGTTTTCCTAGACTTCAACTTGCTCTTCTATGTGAGCAGGAATTCTAGATAACCTCGAGAAGACAGTATTCAGATTTGGAAGATCTGTACCTCTCAAAATTTGATCTTTTGCTCCTGAGTAATGAGTGTTCAAGCCAAATAGAAAACACACAACCTTCAGTTCCTCCCTTTGCCTCTTCCAGGTTTCAACATTGTTTGGATAAGGTTGGTACAGGGAGAGTTCCTCCCACCTAGCTTTAACAAAGCTACAATATTATCCAAGGTTCTTAGTACCTTGTTTGGTGAGGAAGACCTCCTAACAGAGACCATAAATCCTCCGTACATTTGTTGCAGATTTCCAAGACTCTTTGACTGAAGTCCACACAGCATAAGTAGTGGGAAGCAGCATGACATCACAACTGATATGTGACTCCATTGAGTTCCAAAGCCATGACTTGACCTGGGCATCTTCCGTAATCCACTCTGAACTTGAAGCATCAGGTCTATCTCTCTCAATATATTGAAGCTTCTCTCTAGATGTGAGAAAAGTCTTCACAGCTGCTGACCATTGAAGGTAGTTCTTTCCATTTAACTTGGTAGTCGTAATGGAGGAACTACCCAAAAGATCACTAACAGAAAAGGTATTAGGTGGATTAGATAGAGGTGATGGAGGAGAAACAACAGCTTTCCCTTTTGCCATTACTTGGCGAGAAGAGAATAAGATAGGATGGTCTCAAACAGGTGAAGTAATGATTAACATATCATTACTAGGATTTCACAGGTCCCTACTTTTAACCTTTCTCTCATACCATGTTGGAAACCATATAGGTATACAAAACAGAAACATGTAGAGGTAAAATCCCTCGCTTCTTACACCGTCCACACTCTGAATATTATATAGAGAAGAAGTGGTTACAACTAATCCTTGATTTCAGGGTATAAGATTACTACAAGATTTAAACAAAAATTCAAACCCCTAACAATCAGAGAATAGGTCAATACGACCTGTAAACCACATAATGTACAACATATATCATGTGACTCTAGTATTCTTACAGAAGATTTGGTTAAACAGAATGATTCCAACAATGGACTTGACTGCCGCATATGTTTCAAACACAAATTCATTTGCTCAGGTAGCACTACTCTACAATTTCTCTTCTGACATAAACTTGAATATGGCTTTATTTTAAGTTTGGATGCTGATAATATTTTTTCCTTGTATCTGAAAATCCGATGGTCCTGTGAATTCAGAATATGATGTCATCCGCTATATGTTGGGTTTTTGTGCCAATGTTCTCTTTGATGAACTAACAAGTCGGCAATGGGATTTTTTGTCCGTAAGTGAAAGATATGAATGTTTTCACATAATTCGTTTCGAAAAAGTTGGTGCAGTGCTTATTTGAGTAGCACTTGCTCTTAGAGTCTTCATCCTATGGCTGAATTCCATGGAGCAGCACTTGCAGTGGGAGGACATGTAATCTGTGTTAGGTAATAGTTGTTGCCGTTTTTTCTATGTTGTATGAAACACCGGAGTACTTTCTCACCTTTGTTAAAGAAATCAAATGCCAGTGATAAGCCTGGGTAACACGACTTCCATCTTTTGAAGAAACTTGTTCTACCTGATGGATCCATTTTGAGAGCAAAACATCTGGGAAAACCAACAAGAGATTGTTTGTTTTTGCCTTTAATCCAAGAACAAAAAGGGTATAATAGTTTATTGCGCAAATTTGTATTAACCTCATGAATTTGCTTCAACCATGCCTTGCTCTTTTGACAGTATTCTTAAACTATGGAACTTAAATGAGTATACTGGAGTGCTAGTTATTTCAAATTCCGAACAATGGATTGTGAAAATGATGAAGAGGAACCGAGCACACTGACTAAAGTTCGATCAAATGATGTTTGAGCATCTCTCGAGGGTTGCTGGAAAATGCTGGAATGGCGATTCAATTTTATGTTCACCTACTGGTACGTGATCCTAATTTTTCTATGAAAATGGAAGTTTAAATCTTAATGATACCATATTTGTGGAGATGCTATAATGAGTCTTCATAAACTGGCACAACTCACTAAACTCTCGACAAAAATGTAAATTTAGAACTTAGTAATACCACCTAAATTTGTGGAGATGCTAAAGTATTTTCATTTAACTGATATTAAATTTACCACTGGAAGTGCAAATTTAATTTAAACATATAAATTTAACAAAAAAGCCTTGTGAATGGGATACTTTAATTCACAATGTGATCTAGTTATCTTCCCTAAAAATTTATTCATGTGTGCTTACAGTGCATGATACAGTCAAATTTTGCATATATTGCAGGAGTAGTTCTTTATCAGATCAAGAATGATTTTTTGTTGGTGACCCTCAGACCCGGGATGTATGAAGTCATTACGGTTGTCCCTCTCGAAGAGCTCAAGTGAGTATACGTTGCAATTGGTCTGATCCATATGTTCAACTCTGTGACGCCGTCAAAGACTTGAAGTATGAGGTTGCCAAGAGAAGATTAGTGACGATGAAAGTGAGAGGAAGTGGCGCCTTTGGTGTGTGTGCTTTGGTCAGACCCAAGATGTTGACTATTAACCGGGGAACGAGCGAAGAGTTGGAGAATGAGAATATGTATGATGAAGGTTTTCGTTTAGTAACTTTTTCTTTGGGGGTACCAGACGAGGGGCTAGACCTCTGGAACATTGTCATGGAGTTTTAGTGGGGAGCAGTTTAACATTTGGGTGGACATGCTCTCATTGCTTTTGTTTACTGGTTGATCAGGCGAGCACTTCTCATGCAATCTGGATTTTGCAATTTCGCCCATTGTGGGTCTCTCTCATAGCTACTTTCTGTTCTGCAAGCTGGGGAATGCGTGTCTAGAACTTTCATCTCCGAGTTTCTTATTTCTGGCTACCCCAGCCTCGTGATTATTTAACTCTTACAAATTCCCCTTTAGTTTAATACTTTTCCATTTAAGTTTCATTTTATATAATACTTTTCCATTTAAGTTTTCATTTTATGAGGTAAAAAACCTTTCCCCTAATTGGGTATCAAGTCCTCTATTTAAGTTGAATTTTGCAAACATTGAAAAGGAGATTGTTCATCTAACCATAAGCTTAGCAGTATAGGTTGCTCTCAGTTGCCATTTCCATCCCCGAATCCTGTGAATATATCTTTCTTTGTGTGGCTTTCTTGAGAAGATAACTCCCACAGCCTGTTCAACAGACTTCACATCGCAACAATATATAAGAAACGGCTAATTCCTCAAACTTCACATACAACATCAACAATACATACAGCGGCTAGTCTAAAATGGTTTTTAGTACAATCAAGGTAGCCCCAACGGAGACGAGATTTTGCCCTTTAGAAACAAGTCATTTGTTGAATATGTTAAATATGTCCACATCTAAAAGTAATTGGGCAAAACACTGTAAAATGTTCAAACACCACATTTCTCTAGTTACAAATGGAGGCCCGGCCACATCATCCCGGGATCTATTTGTACAAGAGTAGTTTTTTGGCAAAGAGTAGAACTAAACAGCTCTAGCGACCATGCCCTCATCCTCTACCAGCTCTAGCGACCACGCCCTCGTCCTCTACCACGCCCACGTCCCCGACCACGTCCCAAAGGCCGCCCTAATTAAGAACAACAGGGATTGCTTAGTCTCCAACTTGAGCAATTACATAACTGAATGAAGCGAAAAAGAAATAGAAAAAATGTAGAAAATGGTAGGCCACTTACCGGCAGTAGGTTTCTTGGGCTTGATCCTAGGAGTCTCCTCAACCAACAAAGTCTCAAGGTTCAAGCTATCCGGGAGAATGTAGTACCTGATGTTATTACCCCTCACACTAAGGTGGTCGAGAGTGACTGGGTTCTTACCCTTAAGTGTTAGTTTGACGGTCTTCAAATGCGTGTTCATGCTAATATCAACTCCTGCATGTTTAGATATACTATTTTAGTCTTCAGAGCAAAGATGAGTATACAGAAAATTTAAGCTTGGAAGAATCACAATATTACACTTTCATGGTCTGACTAGAAGCACCAACCATAATCAAATAGATCTGTATGACACATTATTTTTATTAAAGCAGTTCATCACCCACGCCCATATGTAAGAAAACCTTCGAGAATAGAAAGAAACGCATAAATTGCTATGAATATACATATTTCTAATTATGGACTATTCCGTCTAATATTATTTAAAATCAAACTTCTAGTTCAAAGTTTGTTAAAAAAACAAAAGATTCGAGCAGAAGAATGAATTAGAGCATGCAAATTTAAATACCACACAAGCTTGTGATGGCAGCTAGAGTAAGAAACAAACAAACTGATAAGAAAATGTACTCATCACTGAACTCACGAAGTCTATGTAAGGAAATTGGTCTGAATCATAGTTGCACGAATCGGAATCGGAATCAGAATCGGTTTTTAAAGGAGTCAGAATCGGAATCGAAATCGGTCTGAATCGGAAAGGAATCAGTTCAATTGAATTGGTCCAAATCGATCATATATAATAATTTAATAACTCATAACATAAATATATAAAATTAGATATTTATGACATTTTGATATTATTGTATGTATTATATTTTATGATTTTTTTCATATTTTTTAGATTTTTTTTTTAATTATTTAGAGTTAGTTATTATTTTTGACTCGAGTCGAACACGATTCAAGTTTTAATTACGAGAATGCCACTCCTTATTTCTTTCTCTCCGGAGCCTCCTTCCCCGCCGCCACCGCGCCCCTCCTC
>JAVDBV010008248.1:0-20713 GCA_032619315.1 Piper longum
GCGTCGATCGGCTTCAATCGGCATCGATTGGCTTCGATCGGTAACGATTGGCGGGGATTCGTGGCGATCGGCGATGGCAGCGATTGGCGGCGACTTTCGATTGGCATCGATCGGTGGCAATTGGCGGCGAACGGCGGTGATCGGCGACGGCAGTAACTAGTGTGGGTGATTTTTTATCATTAATTATTTTTAGTAAAAATGATTTTTTTGTTTTTTTATTATTTTGATTGTTTGCTACGTTTTTATTGAAATATATCAAGTCAAGGGGTATGATTTTCTTTGAAACATATCGAGTCGAGTCGAGTTTATTTGAGTTACGAGTTAATCGAGTCACGAGTCGAGTTTGAATCAAGCCGAATCGATCCGGGTTTAATAGAACTCGTGGTCGACTCATTTATCATCGAATTGAGTCGAGTTATAAGTATCGGGTAATCGAGTCAAGTTATAAATACGACGAGTTTGGGTTGGGTTGAATCAACTCGGTAAAACTCGCGAGTTAACTCGGCTCGTGAACAACCCTAAAAAATAGGCCTCTCACACTCATGTCCAATATACCTAAACATATAACAATATATAATTTTTTTTACGGTGGGTGGTAACCAACGAGTATTATGACGAGGGTGTGAAAGAGGGGTAACACTCAATTTTTTTATTTTTGGTGGCTGATAACCAAAATCAATATGATCTGTGTCATAGTTTTAAACTCAACTCTATACTTTCTCAAATTAAACTAAAAAAAATGACTTTCCAATGACAGGTTTTATAATTGACTATGCTAAGGATCCTTCCTTATCTTTTGAATCAAGCAAGACTATTTTAAAAATATAAATTTTTTGATTTAATTAAATTAATATTTTAAAGTGACATAACTTATATATTTGTCAACATTAAATCTCAAAAAGTGCACTATCTCATAATTTGATTTATCTTTTTACTTATTGGATTTAAATTTTATTGTAAATAATTCTGAGCTGGTTTATAGTCGACTTCATTCTATAATCTACCTTATAATATATCGAACACGTCCAAGTTTCGAATTTTCAAACTATAATCATGTATTTTTTCATTAATTATCTTAAAGAAAAATTAGCCTAAGGGGTAACACCTTCTCAATTGGCATTAGAAAAGGTATGTTTGACCCAAATTTCGAAACGCTATAAGGGAGGGTTTGTTGCATATCGTAGTACAATAACACTCTCCCCCCGTGCAAGGGCTTTATTTTTATTTTTTTGAAATTTTGCGCATATTATTGCTTGCGTCCTTCTCGTATGTCAATTATGTTGGAATTAACCACACAAAATAAATACAAATCTCCTATTTCAACACATAAAGATAAGAAGTTCCAAACATATAGAGAACAAACAAATTAATTTTGCGTGGAAAGCCCCAAATTTGAGGGAAAAAACACGGGGCAAACAACCAGATCAAATCATTATATCACAAGTTTGATACAAAACAAAATCACAAGATAACAAACTCTCCAATACTAATTTACTATACTTTCTAAAAAATTGGTATTGGCCAAGAAAGAAAATAAAGAATTATGAATTATAAATATAAGAATTTGGTGAAGTTACTATTGATGGTTATAATCGAATCTCAACAAAATATTCACATTTCTTCAATTTATACAATTTTCTTTAAAATAAAAAAACCAAAAAACTAAAGAAGAAAAGTGTCGTACGTTTTATTCCTTTCAATAAACAAAATCTACAAATCTCAATTTTTGCCCAAAATAGGGTTGCAATTTCATTTATTTACGAAGGAGGGACAACCCAACAAATCTCCCCTTTCCGATTCCATGAAATACCTTTAACCGGCATGAGAAACTCCATCCATGCTTACTCCATTTTTGCGGTAAATATATTTCTCCTTTGACACAACTTTAGTCATCATATCTGCAACATTCCTTTCGGTATGAATTTTTGTTAACTCAAGAGATTTACTTTCCAACACATCTCTTATTTAGTGACATCTTACATCAATTTGCTTGCTCCTTGAAAATGAAAACTTGAATTCTTACTCGGGTGAATTATACTCTGGCTATCACAGTGTACAATGTAGCTGTCATGTTTAACACTAATTTCATTCAAAAATCTTTTCATCCATAACATCTCTTTATAGCTTCTGTAGCAATAATAAACTCGACTTCAGTTGTAGATAATGCAATATACATTTACAATCTAGACTACCAAGATATAGCCTCATTAACAAAATTAACAACAAATCTAGATGTTGACCTTCTTGTCTCCACGTCACCTACCATGTCTGCATCCATGTAGCCAACCGATAAAAATTTATCACTTCCAAAACACAAATATATTTTAGATGTACCTCTCAATTACCTCATTATTCATTTAACTGTTTGTCAATGTTTTTTGTTCGAATTTGCTAAATATCTGTTAACATTTCCTACTGCAAATGTTAAGTCTGATCTTGTACAAACTATAATATACATTAAACTACCAATTGCAAAAGCATAAGGAACTTTTGTCATTTCTTTCATTTATGTTTCACTTAAATTACTTTTTTTCAACTTGACGTGACCCCCAAGTGGAACTCTAACCGACTTTGCATCTTTCATGTTAAATTTTTCAAATACCTTTTCTATGTACCTTTCCTTTGACATTATTGTTTGCGTCCTTCTTATATGTCAATTAGGCTATCCGATGAGGCAATTATGATGATTGTTATAAGGGTTTAATAGGAGATTTGTCACCTTGACCTTATTTCCAAGGCAATCGGGCTCACATTAATTTGTATTTATACGTACGTGAGGGACTTTATTCATTAATGAACCTTACGATTGTTATAAGGGTTTTAAAGGAGATTTTTCACCTTGACCTTATTTCCAAGGCAATCGGGCTCCCATTAATTTGTATTTATACGTACGTGAGGGACTTTATTCATCAATGAACCTTGTGAAATGCGAGTATATATGATATTCAATCTGGTAGGTGATTGGATTGTATATAGGCGTCCTCATATAAACACGCAATGACGAAAATGCTCTTTGCAAGGAAATTGATAAGATGCTAAGTGGAAGAATCATGTACTCACCATCCTTTATTTTTTTGGAACCAATCACCATCTTTTTTTACCAAGCCATAGTCTAGATCTTTCAAAGCATAAGAACAATACTTTACCTACATTCCTTATAAAGTAAAAGAAGCCCATTACCGTACACACTCGTGTGTTCCATAATCCATTATGCACCACACAAATTACCTGATCAAATTACTGCACAACTAGCTTCTTTGTATTGTACTCCAATATTACCATTAACTACTACTATTATCTGAACGCATATTTTATAGGCCCCATCCTAGTAGTTCCACTCATAGAGTACCAAGCAATAAGGCAACAAGTCTAAGCCCCCACTACAATTTCTTGTACTTTGATTTCATGGTGGGACACATTACTTTCTTAGCCACTTCCCAATGGAAAACGCTAGTGAAATTGATACCCTTCAATTACCACATGCCAATGTAGTACTATCAGGGAGATGAAAATAAAATTTGACAAGATCATAAACTCTTCTTTTGTAAGCAAAACATGTTTGGCCCTCAAGAGTCACTAAATTATGTGTTCTGTAGTATTCAATCATTTATCCCAGCTTTTCCTGTTTATCAATGAGCATTAATTAAACGTCTGTGTTGTAGGTTTGGCCCCATAAACGAAAGCAACCATGAAGCCACCTAATATGTCCAGCAGATAACCTAACATGGAGGTTGCCATTTGGATTCTTCTCTCTTTGTATGTCACTCTTAATTGTCCATTTCTCAAAGCTACTATGGTTCTAAGTGGAGAGACAAAGCCTTTGAATGCAGATAGATAATTATTATTCAGTAACAGTATTACAAAGATATCATCTTTGTGAGATTCTTCCAGGCAACCAAGGTCAGAACTTTTAGACCAGTGTAAACGCTCATGACTAAGTGTTCAATGGAAAGACCTAAAAACTGCCGTGTGAACCAGGCCAAAGTGTAATTCAAGCCAGTCCATGTGCCCATCTTTTGGTATATTGATGGCGAAGATGTGAACTTGACTTCTGGGACAGGACGCCTCTTTGCTAATAAAGAGGAAAAATTCCATTGATGGAGTCAGCTCATCAATTGTTAGAGCTTGGAAACATTCTTTGGTTTTCTAGCAAATGAAGTTTACCTTCTTAATTTTAGCCATAAAAAAAAACCCAAGATTTTTTTCTCGAGCAAATAATACCTTGAACTAATTGTGAGAACAGAAAATTAATGTTGATCATATAATAATTTGGACACTGATAATTAGTATTCATTGTTGATACAAATTATAATAAACGAGCGTGCCATATATTCACCGGTAATGCGCACAAATTAGGGTTCCCGGAATTTTCCAAATGATGAATATTATGCCACATGAAAGAAGAGCAACTGGTGTATGGTAGTTATAAGAACAGCGGGTAATCGATAGAGACAAAGGTAAGTGGAGTTGAAAGCTTGGAGCTGTCTGAATTTATGTTTGGCAATGGACCTGCACTTTGTACATCGTTTCCTCTGAAGTCCTAATCGTCCAGTTATATGGATGAGGTAATAGCCGAAGACAGTGATGGTGGTCGTCGCGTTGTAAATCGAGTCAAGCTTTTTCAGACCAAATGAGACACCAAGCAGCTAGTGGGAATTTGAAAAGATTGTTCTTTTTTTGATCCCCATAGACAGAAAAAACATGAAAATCTTTTGATCATACTCCATCCCTAATATTAACACAAAATGGTCATTAAACGGTTTTCTCGTTAACGTTACATATATATATATATATATATATATATATATATGTATATGCATATATATATATATATATGTATATGTATATGTATATATATATATATAATCAATTGAATGATTCATATTGTAATAATCTGTTTTTTTTATCACAATAAGAAAGTGATCTATCTATATTAACTGTAAAGAATTAAGCAAATAGTTTATGATGAAATAACGGGATGATATATAAATAAGTGAATGACCTATATATAATATCATTAAATTAAATTAGTAATTTATCTTTGTCCGACAATTAGATGATTTTTATGGAGATATTTGGATGATCTATGTATAATAAAGATATATGTAAATAATTTATTTATATTTTTTAAATTAATGTCAAAGATTAGGGCGTAATTTGGGATGCAACTATATATATATATATATATATATATATTATGGGACGTTGCTGATTTTTTTCCAAGAATAACAGGGTGGCCATGGCATGCATGGTTCATTCACGCCTCCGCCGGGATTGGGATGGTACCCATGGTCCCCTACCCCCCTAATGTAGAGGTCAAGAGGCCCGCCATGACAATGGAGAAAGAACGAGTTCAAGTGTTCCACAGTTCAGGTTCAACAGTACCTCGGTAAATGGTGATCATTACTGGTCCATCTGAAGCGCACACATTATAAAAATGGGGTGGAGTTATAAACAATGGAGGGCCCTGCATGAGACCGTGGAAAAGACCTGCAAGGTGACCTCATTCTTCAAGGACGGTTGAGCCACTCATACTGGTAGCTGGTAGCTTTACCGAAAGCGGGAACAAAAGTAATCTCTTTGATTCCCTCTATATCGGTCTCACCGCTTCATCTCTTCGTTTCTTTCTCTCTCTTTCTGTCTGCAAGCATTGCTGTTTAGCTGCTTTCTTGCTTGATTGCCACCGTTCTTAAACTGTCGGTGGAGTTGAATTGCTTGACCATTTTGAAGATCTGGGTTTTGTTAATGTAAGAGAGTAGAAATCTGGGGTTTGGGTTGTGTGAGCTTGCAGTGATGGCTAAATGTTCTGTCACTGACCTTGAAGAGTTGCAATTCCTCATCTTCTAGTTGATAGAATCCCTGGGGTTTCTTCGGTACTACATTCTCATCTTTTATCGTAAGTTCGTCTAGTAAACATGATGCTCTGCCTCAAGGCCGAAGCTCTGGAGCACGACATCGCAAGCATGTATCTGCCCACAAATTTGTAAGAACTTCGTTGTTTTGTCTGCTCTTTCTGATTCTTCAAGCAAATTTTTTCCCCCTGTATTGGCTGGTTTTATTTCGTTGGCTACAATAGCAAATGGTCGTTCACGAAGCATCTGTTCAGGAGTGCAAGGGAACAGCTTGTTCTGAATCGATCTTCTTCGGTGGGAGATGGGTCTGGCAGTTTGTCCGGACTGGAGGTTGGTAATTTGGTTATGTTTTCCTTTACTACATATGACTCTCGGAGTTCCTGTTGTCAGATAATTTTCAATAATGTGATTTAATATGAATGTTCATTGGTTAAGTGAATACTCATTTCATCTTCATCTATTTAATTTTGAAGAATCTTAATCTTTTGTCAGTGTGGAAACATCAGCCAGAAATTAGTATTTGTGAAACTTTTCTACTGACTTCGGTGATCATCTACTTTTCCCTTTTCGGTCACCTTTCTTTTCTAGGCTATGAATGCAATCTGAGATTATTGGGACACCATTTCTTGTCTTAAAAGGCCAGTTTTCTTTATTCGTAAAACTTCCAAGTTAAGAATGCGCATTTGTACAAAAAATGCCTCTCAATAATAAAAGGCAAATTTCTGAATATTTATACCACAACTAATTTGGGTTGCACATTTTGTACTTTGCATCATTTATCAATGTTAAAATAAATGTTAAATGCTTTCATGGCATCTTAAGCTTAGGCAGGACTATGTACTCTCTTGTTTACATGGTATAGCAGCATTAACAAACCACTCTGCCTAAAAGCTCAAGCAATTAAGAATGAGAATAATTTAATAACTGCTCGGAAATAATAAAAATTTTGATCACTAAGCAATGCCCACAAATTATGGACCAAATCAATAAGATATGAACACATTCTGTGAGATAGATCACGATACGCAGATTTCAAGTATCAGATTTTTACAATTATCAACTGATACAACTGATATAACCCTATTTTTACTTACTGTAGTACATGTTAGTTTGCTACCATCCTTTTATTTCTTAGGATATTCAGAGGAGCAGCCAATCTGAAGATAGAATGGGTAAAAGAAGAATGTCGCATTACAAGTCTGAGCTTGAAAATGATGTAAGCAAACCGTCCCTTCTTTTCTTTTCTGTTTCAATGAATAGGGTCGACATGTCGGAGATTTTTGCATCCTTGCATTGTTATAGTTCAGCTTATCCATTTTTTTCTTGTTTTTATCATAGTGCATATTTTTCACAGTAAACAATTTCTCTGATCTTCATTTGCACATCATGTGCCTATTGAAGAACATAAACAGCAAGAAAATTGAACAGATTAATTACCTTAAATTTAATTATTTATTGAACATTTTGACAAATAAGTATTCTGGACTTAAGCAGATCAAAAAGATGGAAAGGCAGTTAGAAGAACAGATTCAGTTGCGTCTTGCATATGCAAATGCTATTGAAATTACTACTCCACGTGTTTCTGATTTTATCACAGAGATCCCAGATAAGGTATTCTGACTTCTGGTGAATGCAATGCACAGCTAATACTGTCTAAAATTTGGCTGCCCACATTGACCTTAAAAATTTTCAGGCTAAGGAACTATTGGAAAGCATAGCTTCTCAGGAGAATCTATGCCTCAAGCTTGAAGAAGAACTAGTAAAATTGCAGTTTCTGATTAGCCAGGAGAAAAACGAGCGGCGCCTTTTTGAATATTATTTCAAAGGTGAAATTCCTTCATCGCCGTCAACACCAAGCCGCCCCACACTAAGCGATTCTGTAAGTTCTATTTTGATGGAAAACTTTAAACCTTCATTTGATAACCTGTCAGGGGTTTTAACTGTTTTAAGTAATCTTAATAGCTAAATTAAAATTACTTGTCAAAGCTAATGAAAGAACCTTCCACACAGAACATAGTCTTGCAGTGGGCGGATGGGCAAGCATCTGAAGTTGTTACTCAACTTCCACAGTCAGGTCTTTTGGAGCAATCAAACAAAAATTTTGATTTGGAGGACCTTTCTTCACAACCAAACAAACTATCTGAACAGATGGTGCAGTGTATGAGAAACATTTTTATTTGTTTAGCGGATTCATCCAAGATGTCGTCTAAGTTAGCCCCTTCAGATGTTAGTGCCTCCCCTAGGTCCCCCCATGGGTTCTTGTCCTCTTCTTCTTTGTCGTCTTTGTCAGATTCGTCTTGGAGGCTGTCACATAATCAAAGCCCCTCCCTTGAATTACGTAATACTGAAAATTCTGCAGCAGATGATAGTTTTGACCCTTTTGATATGCATGGGAAAGTTAAGTGGAACGATGTTGGTAGTTACAGATCAGCAGTGGAAGTGTCTTCTGTGGCTGTTGGAAAGATACAGCTTGAGTATGCTGCTCAAGCGCTAAAACATTTCAGGTTAAGCTCTACATTTTCCTTTTAGATTCAATTACTGTCTTCTGAATTTTAAACTACCTGTAAAATAATTCTTTATGCAAATGATTTTGGACAAAAGAAAGGACCTCTCAATGGATTTTAAACTAGCTTAACTACTATGTAGTGTATGCAATCTTGATAATTATATATAAGTGATATGCAGGCATATGATATTTGATATGATAAACAGTCAAGTGGAGTGGAGGAGTAGGATTAGTGTCCCTGCCCCCAACTATTTGGGATATAGTAGAAAAAGATAACAAGGAGGATTTTTTGTAGATGATCCAGCATATTTAAATTTTTTGTGTTAAACGCATGCTTGCAGATTACTTGTGGAGAAGTTGGGGAAAGTAAATCCAACCGGCATGACCTTCAACGAAAAGCTGGCATTCTGGATAAATCTATATAATGCACTGATAATGCATGTGGGTAATGTAGTTCAGATTGCAGATACCATGATTAGTGTGAGGACGTTGTGGTTTGAGCGCCTATATGTTGTTCACATTCAAGTTTTGCTCGTCCATAACTTTCTAAAATTATGAACTTCCTGAGATGTATTATGATTCATTATGATCTTTACCACATTTTATTTGTTTCTGTTTTGTCCGTGTAGCGCTGCTAAATATCCTGTGCAGTTGGAAAATAGCCAACATTAGCTGAAACAACTCGCTTTTCATAAGAACAAAGCCATTAATACTAGTGATATCTAGCTGCTATGTGCATGAAGTATGTGTACCCTTACCTTCACTTACTTTGACTTTCCTATGGCACGTATTAATGGCAATTAAATTTGGTTTAAACTTCATTTGCATTCCTGAAAGGTACTACCCTAGCTTAATTTGGTTAATTTTTCTCAAATATTTCCTAGTGATTCCATGCATGGATTTGGTTTACTCTTCTTTCTTGTGTGCCTTTCAATACTGAGGGTGACTTGAGATTAATTTCACTTTGAACAGTTTGTTCTATCGAGCATGTTGTGATACTTATATGTAAACTTTTGGCAGGCCTATCTGGCATATGGATTTCCAAAAAGCGATATCAAATTATTTTCTCTTATGCAAAAGGTATGAGCAAATAACTACTTGATGGTTAATAAATGAGTTACCTTAAAAACTGATTTTGATCTTGGTCAGGTTTCTTACACTGTTGGAGGAATCCTTTTCAGCGCCGCTGAAATAGAATATGCCATTTTAAAAGTGAAGCCTCCAGCTCATCGACCTCAAATTGTATGTCTAATATCTTATTTCCAAAAACTCTATTGTGTGTTTGTTCTTCCATGAGAATAAATACTCTGCTTTTGCCAAACCCTCACGCTCATAAATCTGGGGGGTTCGCTAGTTTGTGTACTTCTTTTCTTCAGTTTGCCTCATTGATTGCTGAATAGCTTGTATCCAACATTATTTATAAGAAACCTATAATTGCACCTGAATAAAACATATTGTTAAGGACTTGATATCCTTTGGGCAATCCTGCACCCTTTATTAAAATCAATAATGCGTAAACATTTATGAGTGTGTTTATAGCTGCTGAGGTTCTTGCTACATCATCTAATTAATTCTAGAGGTTCTGATAGTTAATTCTAGAGCCTGGTCTTTTGCTGCTTGTAATAAACATGATATGATACTATTCCCCTTATTGCAAGTATTCAGATGCTGCAAGTTTAGGAGCTCCCAAATCACTTCTTCACTTGGATTTTTGCCTTTTTAGCAGGCGTTGGTTCTTTCTCTTAACAAGCTAAAGTTATCAGAGGAGCAAAAAGCGTTTGGGATAGATAATCCGACCCCACTAGTAAATTTTGCTCTTAGTACTGGGTCATATTCTTCTCCTGCTGTAAGTCTTACTCTCTCTATTTCTCTCTCAAAACAAAACTTGTTTTTATTGCATAACTTTCGCTCAAACTCATTATATTGACAATATAGAGAAGGGAAAATTGTATCCAACAAAGTTTCTGCCATAAAATTCTTGTTGTGCATGCGAAGTTTTCTCTTTTAACTATTTTAATGTTGTTAACAGGTAAAAATCTTCAGGCCAGATAATATTGAAGAGGAACTTCAGAACTCACTTAGAGACTATATTCGAGCATCTGTTGGTCTGAACAAGAAGGGAAAATTACTTGTGCCCAAGCTTATACAGAGTTATGCCAAGGGAATAGTCGAAGATTCTTTGCTCGCTGACTGGATATGCCGTTTCCTTTCCCCTGAACAAGCATCTGCTATACGCGATTGTACTTCGAATCGGAAAAACAGGCTCCTCGGTGCTCGTAGCTTTGGCATTGTGCCTTTTGATCCAGGGTTCAGATACCTCTTCTTGTTGGAGCAAGAAAGCTAATTGAACTCTCCATAATTATCGGTTCTCGTTGTATGGATGGTTTTCAATCCTCACCAACTGCTTCCAAAGGAATCTATGCAGGGCAATGGCGATTAGCTAATAATCAATTGAAAGTTGGTTAATTGTGACCATAAGGATATTGGATTCAGGTTGTAGTGTGTATATTCAGTTTGGAACCTATATTGTGATCATTCCTTCGAGGTGTTTAGAGTGCCTCTGATGCATTGCGCGTGTATATATTCTTGAATAATCCGTTTCCTTGTGATATTTTGATTACGAAATAATGGAGAGACTTCTGGTGAAGGTGATCTGTGGGTTACTTTTGTTTGTGAACAGATCGGCACATAATTGTAATTTTGATAGTTGTTGAAAGAGTGAAAAGAGGTGTAAAACATATTTGTTGGTATATATGCAATTATAATATTATGTTCCTATTGCACAAATTTTCTGGGTAAACATTTTGATGTCACAATGACACAATCCTAACAAGATGCAAACGATCAAATATGTAAAGATTTTTCTGTTGTGCAAGTGCAACAATCTAAATTTAGGCTCCTAGATGGTTGCCTACTTGCATGGCAAAACAGGTGTACCGTTAACAACGGCTGGCCGAGCTCTCCCCTCCTCAGCCAAACCCCCATGCACGTATATACAATCAAAGCCGCCCCTCTCCCTTCCCTGATCGTCCCCTCCCTTCTCTCCAACACTCCCACGGCAGACGCCCGGCCACCCCGCCGTCTGCCGAACACCTCCACGGCCCAATTACCATGAAGAACCCAAAAGTCTTGGAGATCAAGCCCCCGCCGCAGTTGGCGCCGGCGTCCATGTCCTCGTCGTCTTCCGAGTCCGACTCGGACGAGCTCGGCCGGATGGAGCTGGCGCCGCCTCTCGCTCACCGGAAGGTGCTTTCCAAGCAGCTCTCCATGGCGGAGACTCGGCGGGACGCGGCGTGGGAGAGGCGGCGCTGGCAGATGATGGGGATGAAGAGGAGCAAGACGGCGCTGGGGCACGGCGGGCTGGAAGGGAGGAGCTTGACGGACGAGGACCTCGATGAGTTGAGGGGGAGCATTGAGCTTGGGTTCGGGTTCAATGAGGAAGACGTGCAGAAGCTGAGCGGTACGCTCCCCGCCCTCGACTTCTTCTACGCCATCAACCGGAGCGCCGTCTCCCCTAGCGCCGAGTCGTCGTCTTCCTCCATCGGCTCTTGTCTCTCCATTTCTTCCATGGGAAGCCCCCGAAGCCCAAATCATAGCGACTCGGCATGGAAAATATGCTCACCTGGTACGCCTGTATATATGCCTATTTAGTATTACATTCAGGCATGCATGTATGCATTGATGTTGCATTATCTTCATTTGGGTCGTTACGTGTATGCAATGTACACTGCATGTTATATCAAGAAATTAAGATTGTTTCTCTTGATTGATTAAAAGCTTAAACTTGGGATGGGACGTATGTAACAGGGGACACCCCTCAGATGGTAAAGACGAGGCTAAGGCACTGGGCGAGATTGGTGGCATGCATGGTGATTTTGGGGCAAAACTCGTATAGAGCGAAGAAGGATGAGAAATCAACTGCCTGAAAATTTCCATGCACGCATGCATGAGCATATTATCTGTCCTTCGAAGAGCCAGCCTATTTGTTGATGCATATATTCACGGTGGGGAAGAGTTGTCACCGGTGCATGTAATGTTGTTACATATTGAGTTCGTCGAGGTCGATCGAATTACCTCTTTAAAGGGGTGTGGAGGAACGAATTAAAAAATGAATATTTTGACTCTCATAAATGTGGGAAATCCTGCTTTTTTTTTCTTTTTTTTTTTTTAAATTTGATAGGTGTAATATTTTCCCTTTACCCTCGATTCAGGTATATAATTATACCGAGGAAATCATGCATAGTTACCAAAAATGGGAAAATTATCAATAATGACAAAATTGCCCTTGAATTTGCTTTAGGTTAAAACAAATAAAAATTAGAAAATTTATCATATATAGCTAGATGTCAATTTTTAATTATAAAAATAATTAAAATTTCAATTTATATCATATGTAGCTATTTTAAAAATTTTCATTTCAATCGTAACCAAAACTAATTATTTTCAGTAATTGACAAAAATACCCAGAAGATCATAGTAAAAATAAATCAATGCAAAAAATAGTTGTCATCTTTGTTAACTTTGTGTAAAATAAAAAGATTTATTAATAAATTTTGAATAAACTCTAAGACTTTATTACTAATGAGCTGTAAAGCAAAAGCTAAAATTTTTAGAATTGTTTGTTGTGTTTTGATCAATTGCAAAAAAATAGAAAATAAATAAATAAATCGGAAAAGGATAATTTTTTTTTTGATATTCAAGTGGTGGGACAATTAAGCATAATAACCAAAAAGAGGAGAAATTATAATTTGTCTAAAATACCTTTGGGCCAATGTGGCCACATATCGGTGACCCTGCAACATCTAAATTATTATTTTAAAAAAAAAATCATTGGTAAGGTAGGAATGGCTAATTCCGGCTACCCTAAGACTAGTGACCAGCTCCCACTGCCTCACCAAGCGGCCTAGTAGGTGGCAATGGGCAATTAATTTTTTTTTAAAAAATATTTTTATAAAATTGAGAGGTAATTTTGTTATTATAATATTTTTTTCTTTTTATGTAATTATACTTAATTGTCCCACTACCTAGTATTATCAAAAAATTTCCCCTATTTTCTGGTAAAAAACTCTAAATAAATTGTGTGTTAAAAAGTTAAAACTTAGACAAGATTGTTAAATTTTGATAAATATTATCACCTTAGTTTAATCTAATATGGTTGGGATTCAAAGATGAATTTTTTAGAAAATTAAATATCATTTATAAACTGCAAAATTCAAGAAGGGTACGATTAAAAAAATTGAAGCTAAATTTTTAAAAAAATTATGTTAATAATTTTTTTAAAATTTAAATATTCCCAAAATTGATGAATTGGTTATATATGAAATAGAAGTTAAAGATTTTAGACAATTATAATAGAAAACTTTAAAACATATCTATTTATTACATTTTTCCGAAATGAAAAAAAAACTCGTCCGAAGCGATACCCCTCATATTAAATTTAAGCCAAACAAATATTAAAATAAATGATGAAGTATAACTCTCTCTTTTTTATAAGAAATCCCCCTTACCCAACATTAGGGATGTAAACGAGTCGAGCCGAACCGAGCAGGGGTGTGCTTGAGTTTGGCTCGTTATAAAACGAGCCAAGCCGAACTTTAATGTAAATGAGCCGAGCTTTAATATAAGCGAGCCGAGCCGAGCCTGTCCAAAATTTATGGTATTTGGGCTTGGTTCGAGCCGAATTCGAGCCGAGCTCTAGCTAAATTCGAGCCTACCGAATATTTATGTGCTCAACTTATATAGAATCAAAAAAAAAATTTAAACACTATATGAGTTTAATATAACCTTAATAGTATTTACGAGACAAACCGAGTCGAACATTTTTCGAGTTTGAACACATCGAGTTCGAATTTCGAGCCTAATCGAGCCGAATACTTCTTTGCTCAAGCTTTGTTCGTTGTTCAACGAGCTTATCTATTTCAAGCCGAGTATTTTTTTCGAGCACAAAATTAACAAGCACGAGTACGAGTCCAGCCGAGCCGAACGCAAAAAGCTTGTGAGCAGGCTTAGCTCATTTACACCCCTACCCAACATCAACAACATCAACATACACGTTGTACATAGTAACCTTATCCTACCCGTTTTCGTGAAGTATTAAATCCCCTATTCTAAAATCAGCCATTACAGAACATTGCAGCGCGGGCAACGATTTATATTTATAAATCTTTCGATCACGATATCAACATGAATCTCGATCTTTCCCCGTCCAACAGCCCGGAACTTTTCAATTTTAGTTATAACCCAAGTAGCTCTCTCATTAGAGTATTATTCTCGTGAAAGACTGATATTTTCCTGGTAATTGTTGCAGCTAAATTGCTTATTGCTTTGAAAATAAAAATAAAGAAACTTGATATCATTGGGACCGCAACTCAAAGCCCGTAAAATTGAAAGGTCAGAAATATTTCAAGAAAAACTGTTCTCTAAAAAAATAAAAAGAAGAAGAAGAAGAAGAAACACTCAAGCTAACTAACAACTAGCTGGGCGGTATTAAAAAATTGCCCCTTTGTTCATAATTTAAGTCATTGTTATGTAGTGGGTAACGTTCATAATCTTGGAAAATAAAGGTGGCTGGTCACCACTCTATTAGTGACTCATTGAACGCGTATACGTGTTTGTTAACTTGCTGTATTCAACCTAACATTATTCGTCCGAACCCATAAACCTAACATTATTCGTCCAAACTCATACATACTTGCTAAGGTTGGGAAAGGGATTTAATTAATGGGTCAAGGCAATGAACTCATTTTGTGGTAATAACAGCAGACTTTTCTCACAATTTTTAATTTAGATTCATAGCGACACTTAGTATTTAATTTTTTTTTGGAATAAGCTGCTAATTTGACGAACTGCTTTTATGCAATGACACCCATATTTACAATTGAGTTCTCGTCCATTTTACTCTTGAGATAATCGTTATATAAGTGAACAATTAATTACATTTACTCATTAGTGATATATATATATATATTCACTAATTGTCACTTAGTGCTATAAATTCATGTTCCGTCTTGAGCTTTAATTATATAACGTTAACGAGCACGTCAATATTAAATGTCTACTTCCATGATCAAATCTCAATGTGCATCATGCGAGTAAGATTTAGCGCTATAACAAAAGACAAAAGTAACCGCATAACACCTTGAAAATTTGACATATTAATTACCATGATCATAATATATATCAATCAGATAGCTACCTGGTACGGACCGGTATATCAATCAATTTCCAGCTCGTGGTTCACGCCCGGAAAGCGAAAATCATCTACTTTTTCGATATATGTATATTTTGAGCTTCACGTTGACAATGACAAACAATTTACAAAATATAGTTGGAATAATTTATAAGATAAAAATTAAGGTGAATTGTATTTTATATGATTTTATGAGCTGTAGTCCCTCCAAGTCGAAAGTACAAAATTTTTTTCTTTAGCCATCAATGACATATTTTTTAATTTTTATAAAATCTACAGGCTAGAAGATATCTTAAAATTAATTTTTTACAGTTATTTTGAATATAATTAAAATAAAAAAATTAAAATATTGAATTTCTTTAAAACATCATAATATAAATACCTTGATTAATCGTTTTTAAGTAATGATAACAATTAAATATTTTTGAAATAAGAATAATAACTCCGGCTCATTCATATAACTCGATTAATAAATTATAATTAGCAACATTTTAAAATATTGTACTATCTAACTGCACACGAAAACTTCAATTAATTCAACTGCACGAGACCCTTCTTTATTTTATTCTACGAATTAAAAAGAAGATTATATTTTGCACACGTGAAAGAGCCTATGTAATAGAAAATTAGAAATACTACCATATGTCATAACGCTCGATAATTTTAGTAAAAAGAAAATCAGTCAGACAATATATACTTATTACGTAATAACTAAATAAAACTGCGAAGGAAAAATTTTTAGCCATGTTCCTGGTCTTATACAAAGAACATGCATTCTCCCGTGTATGATTAAATAAATCTAGTTATTAATCGCCTCCATTACTTCATAAAATCAATTTATAATTACATAAAACAGCTATTATAAGGGTGCATTGGAAGCATGAAAATGCCGAGCCCCCATAATCGGCGGCGCCTGCAAGGACTAATAGATCTCAAACCCACAATTAGTGAATGGCAAATTTCAATTATCGAATGAATGATATTTACATAATGTAACCATGAGTAATTATGAAATAAGGTTCTATCTATAAACAATATTTATTAAAAATAATTTCATCATTTATCACACAACTCATTTCAAAGAAGAAACAGAGAGAAAAGAGAGGAAATCCAAAAGCAACTTTACGATGACAGATATTTGCACACGGTTGCAAGCACTCTATTAATCTATATATAAATATTTACACACGGTTGCAAGCACTCTATTAATCTATATATGTTAGCTACCATAGAACATCGGCGAGAAGCTTGTACCGACGCCCCATGGACCGTGTCGACGCCGAGCTGCAATGGCGCAGTCGTCTCCACCCTCTCGTCTTCACCTTCGACGTCTTCGTGCCCGCACTTGAGGTGGCAACGCGCAGCGGCGGCTTCTCGACGTCACCAACGCCATCTGATCTGGGTCTCTTGCGTGTGAATCTGACGACCGTCTTCGTCTCCTCGCCGCTGCTCGCGCGGTCGCCGTCACCTTGGACCTCGACTGTGGCGGGGACAGCCTTGATGAACTTGTGGCCGTGGGAGAGGCGGCTCTTCTCCTGGTCGTGCACGCACCACTCGCACCTCCATTCCTTGGGATCTACATTGGGGTAGGAGCTGCTGCAGTATCTGAGTGCGCAATTTGTCCAATGAAACGGCGAATGACCGGAAAAAACGCTTGAACTATAAATAGTGTATGATAATTATAACTCAATGACATCGCAAAAGGTACCGAAATTGAATTAAACCCATGACCAAAATGAATGCTTCGTTTATATAAGTGCATACGAAATAATTGTTGGGGAAACCGATGAAACCGATCCAAAAGGAGGGAATTTCATATTTCATTCACAATGGTGTGATTCAATACTCAAGATTGAAATGGTAGTAGACTAGCAGCAATCAATCAATCAATGCTCATTATAATCTAAGATACAGAAAGACCTGGGTGTTGAGGGTACTGGAAACAATCACATACATATGTTGGAGGCGAAACCCGCAAATTGGGCAGAGGAGGAGGTCAGAGAAGAAGCCAACGTCTCCGCACAAGCAGCATTCCTTTGAAGCGGCGGTTGCAGCAGCGGTGGCCATCTCCCTCCTACCAAACCGGATCACTAAATCACTGATCTTCTATGTTTCACACACACACACGTATAAATACATACCCGTACCATAAATTAAATATATGGTATGAGTAGATGTACAATAGCTAGCCGACCGACCTCGGAGGTCTTTTCATGGAAGAGACAGGGAGGGACAAGGAAATTAATGCCTATCCAGGTCTGCTTCGTCCAACTCCCATAAACAAATAACACTACATCTAATAAACAAAGGAGCAAAGACTTGATGGGCAATGTCAGAGAGAAATAAAGAATGTTGGGCAATGTTTTACTGCCGATGTTCTGGAGATCAAACACGGTTTATTTTAGACCAAAAACAAAGAGAGTTCTTAAAAGAGGTGGAAACAGATGGCGTGGGGGAAGTGGTGGGGGGAGGAGAATTGAATGAAATGACTTGGAAACGAAAGAGGAAAGAAGATTAGAGAAACACGTCAGGAATCATGCTCGCCACGGCCCTAACGCGTTGGCGATATGCTGTGGTCCCTTTCCAATGTCATCTAATTCAATCATCCAATTCCGGGCTATCTTCCAAACTAAGGGAGGTGACCCGTTTGGTATATATATATATATATATACCCCATTCTCCACGCTGATGGTAAGTATGTGGTGCCGGTGATGTCTAAACTAAAAGCTGGTGGTTATGGTCTCATTTTGAGATGGATAGCCAGCTAGCTGGGTTCTTGAATTAATAAATGAATTTACTTATGATTGTTGATTGTGGACATTAGTTATACCATGTACATGGGAATTATATGGAATGGCACAAAATATTGTCCATACAGGAGCATAGTGGATTGAGTCGGTGGTACATGTGCACGGCGCTCCAAAGTAGGGGCCGACGGTCACGAGATCTGTTCACTGCACCAACAGCTAAAGACACGAACGACTTCGGCAAGTGCAGTGTACAACACGTAGCACAAGCCTTTCACGCTCCACTGCTACGTGCATGAGTAGATATTGCCTCACTGTACTCTCTTAAATTTTGTATTCGCTTTTTGAGATCTTCTCCAATCTCCACGAACCAACACACGTGTCGAAATGGGGGTGTGTTTTACTAAACGGGTTCACTAAAATCCGCCTATCGGTTCCACCAACAAAAAAAAGAAAAATCAAACAAAATAAATAAAAATATTAATAATATTTTGGCTCAAAATTATGTTTGGTACATGATTGATCAAAATAAATAAAGTGAGAGTCATTGTTCCAAAACATTGATCGAATTCGTTAGAAATAAAAAAACAAGTCTACCACAATATTTTCCAAGATCATGCACGTCGCCGAGTCCTCAACGCCGCCGCCGCGGACTCCCTCCCTCCTACTTCTCACCCGTCGCCCCAACGCCGCCGCTGCAAAACCATTGTTGCTGGGCTTTTCTCTACCTCTCCTCCCTCTTCACTTCACCAGCAACCTACCATCTTCCTCTCTACCCTTTTTATGATTTCCGCCTCACCTTGCTTCTATTCTTGGAGCATTGATATCAAAGGCTCCCCCTCTCTACTTGCCCGTCTCGCTTTCTCCTTCTCCTAAGTCCCTATCTCTCCCCTGTTCCATCTCTATTTTTTTTCATTTTATAAAATTAAAACCTGGTGTTGTTTTGGTTATCATGCCATTGATTATTTTGCTTGTGGTTGTTCGTTGGCTTGTTTGATTATTGTCGAGGTTCCTGTAGAGCAGCGGCCAATATTCTTCCCTTTCAAATTTGGGTACAGCACATGTAAATCCTGGGTTTTGGGCTATTATTAATTAGAAATAGTTTTTCTAAATGTATGTGATAGCCAATTACAAGCTCGCATTTTGGGAATAACATTGAACGATATGATTAGCCGGCCCGCCATTTTTTGACTTTGATTATCTTGGAAAAGATATGTAAATTTGGGATTTATTGTGTTCAGTTGTACGTATTTCAATGTAAATTTTATTTTGATTCGTAAATTGTTAAAATCGAAGTTTGAATTGTCTTTAGTCTGATTGCAACAAGGAGATATGAATGAATGAGCTTATTTCAATGGACGATTTATTTGAAAATCTAACTTCAAGACAACTAACTCTTGGTCTGAACTGGCCATAATGCTATCAGAAATTAAGTTCTTTCATAGATATTAGGTAGATGTAGCCAAGTACAATAATAATTTTCGTTACAAAATTTCATATACAGTACCTGCAAAGTCGAGCATATGTATTTAGTGTTTGCTATTGATTGAATATATAAGGTGAGTAGCTAATTTGCTTTTGCACTAAAATGTGAAAGGATTTAATCGACAATGATTTGATTTACTTGGTGGAAGTTTGGATACTCTTCTTCATTTTCATCTGTTTAGTCTCTCCTTGATATGCCCAATTTTTATTAGGTAGTAATTGGAAGTTATATGAGTATTATTCAAAGTGAATCATGGTCTTTTTTGTCCAGTTAAATTATATTTTAGAATAGATAATGAACCTTTTAAGGTAGTTTCTTCCTGATTTTACATTGCAATCATATTTAGATCATTTTTATTTTCAATTGTGTTTAAAATTTATTGGAAATTAAGTTACGTACCAAATCAGACTATGTTTAATCTTTCTGAGACATTGTTTTTATATTGCCATTTTTTTTTGTATTTTTTTTGCTTCTATTAAATTGTAATCCGTTTGTGTCTGTCCAATCAATTATTTAAGATTGGGCATTGGGATTGACACTATAGTGAAATTAAAAAAAAAGAGGCTCGAAAGAATTGCATATGAACAACAATGAGATATTGATTGAGGTTCGTAACAAGTGAACAACGTTGGCTTGGGAAAATTTTATAAAATGAGATAACAATGCAAATGTGTATTTTGCAATTGCAAAGTGAAATTGTCGTGTTTGTAATAATTTGTATTTGCTCTATAGGGTGGATTAAATTAGAACTCAAAAAGTTCTAGTGGCAATGAACTTTATTTTCTTTGTCGTAAACCTCTAATAATGGATTTGATTTCATTTCAATTTTTTATGATAAATTTGCTTTATCTTTTTGTTCTTTTGGTGGTACTTTAGGATTTTGTTTTATTGTTTTATTAGGTTTTTTATATTTTGGTTCATAAGTGCTCACAG
>JAVDBV010008273.1:0-25330 GCA_032619315.1 Piper longum
CTATTGATTATTTTTGTTAAAGTTTTATTTATTTTATTTAAGGGTCTACTTAGCATAAAAAAATTTTAAATGGTATAAAAATTTTAAAATAGTAAATTTTATAAAATATATTTATATTTTTTATAAAAAATATATTAAAATAATTATTTTATACAGAAATTAAGTACAAACTAATCTTGTGTAAATCAGCCAAATTATATTTCCGTCGTCCATGGCCGCCATCGTGCGACGCCTGCGCCACCGCCACCAACGGCACCGCCACGGCCTCGTCCGCCTCTACTCCTCCGACCACCCGTCCTCTAGGCCGACATCAAGGCCAGCCTCCGCCAGCCCCCTCACCGCAGCCCGCCGCCTGTCCCTCGCCCCCGCGCCCCACCAAGGCCGCCTCCCTCGACGAAATCCGCAAGCACCTCTCCGAGTTCCGCAGCGGCACCGCCCCGCCGAACCCGCCACCGCCTCCGCCGTCCTTCTCCTTCTCGGAGATCTACAAGAACAGCGTTCCAGGTCCGCCCGGCGACTGCCGGAGCCGCCCTTCTCGTTCGACGTAATCCGGGAGAGCCTCCGCAACATCCAGAAGCCCGCCGATGCCGCCAAGCCGGCCAGGCCCCCGTCGCCGACCTTGAGTCCTGAATCCCTTCAGGCGCTCTAGGATGGGTTGAAGCTGCAGCAGCCGAAGGTTGCGAATCCGATGAAAGATTCGATCTTTCAGACGAAGCCGGCCGATTCGTCGTACCAGATGGACTACCCGATGATTTACAGTCACAAGGAGCTTGGGGTGAAACTGCGGCAGCTGCGGCCACAGGTGGGTAAGGATAAGAAGGATTGGTTCTCGCTAGCGGAGTTGAACGAGAGGCTCAAGAAGGTTGAGGCGAGGGATGAGGAGAAGTATGAGAAGAGGCCCTTTGGCGTTACGTTCCAGGACTTGAGAGAGTGCCTCAAGATGATGGAGGAGGAGGGAGACCGACAGCAAAAAGAATCAAGTTAATTTGAGGGAGTAGCTCACTTCTTTTATTCGTGTTGTTAATGATAATGTGAAGCTCATTTCTAGCGTTGGATCGATGAGAAAGAAAATAAAAACTTTGCATCCAGTTTTGATTGGGGAAAATTAATCTTGGGCGTTGCTGTGTTATTTGTGAATTGCGTCAAATATGATGTAGAGAATTTTATGCTTTTCGAAACAAAATTATTTGAGAGTTTGCTTCTGAAAAACCCTCGTTGCAATCACAAAATTATTTGGAGTTCAGGGTCCATGCCCCCAAAATTGGTCCACCAATTCGTTATAGGGTGGATGAAGAAGAATACGAAGAAAACGAAATCAATCAGAGACTGCCTTTTGAAAGCAATTAGAAATGCTGTCGAGGATTACACTGATTTTAGCTATCTAAGAGTTGGGGTAATGCAATTTCGGATTTTGATATGCTTATATCTTGATTGCGACCCTACTCTTTTCGCTGGGACGTAATTTTTGTTTGCTGTTCCCTGACAGTGCAGAGAAATTCGATTTTGAATTCCATATTGGGAGACGACACTCCAGACTACATGTCATTACCTCCAAGGGAGCACTTACTTGAAAAGTTGTGAGATCTTTTATTAATAAATATCATGTGGGGTGTTTTGTTTGTCTGTAATTTACTATTTGCTTGGTGGACGGCGGATGCTAGCGGTGAATGTGCATGGTTGAATGAAGCTTTTTTAAAAGTTCTGTTCTGGTCTGGTCTGCTAATTACTTCCAAGCAGATAACATGCCCCTGCAGAGAAGCTCAAATTGGAGGTTGAACTAGTAAGGGAAGAGCTTAAAATGTCGGAAACAGATTGTGGATCTGCTCGAGTCCAAAGTAAATATCCTTTTTTTTATTTTATATACCGCATCGGATTTTTTTTTTCTAGTTACCACTTAACTAAATTAGCACATAAAATCACAACTGATACCGCATTCCTTATATGTTATCAAAATAAATTACTTTATGTTACCGAGTGTTTTTTAGTAATAAAAAATTTTAAAATTTCCTGGTCTTTTCTTTGTCAGTTGTTTAAAAATTTCCTGGCCTTTTATCTGAGAAACAACGGTCCCCTTCTGGCATCTGTGGGTTGCTGAGACCACCTTATTAAAAACTTTTAGTTGGGAAATATGCCGTGGTAAAAGTTGTTTTGGATTCAAAAACCACGAGTTGGATGGGATTGAATGTATTTACTTCGTACAATTCTCTGAATTTGATCTTGGAGGATGGATCTCTTGTTATATTGGTCTCTGTTCTTCATACGTGTAATTTTAAAATTAGAGGTGGATGTTTTATCGTATTGGTATCTGTTTTAATATGGACAGGACAAGCACTCACAAAATGGTCTTCAAGACATGATCCAGTGAAGAAAGCAGGTTCTCAAGTACCTTAGACGCACTGACTGGGATTCATATTCCTTTGTTATTTAAAACTTGGACTTCGTGACAATCCTGATTACAAGAACTAAAAATGGTATCCATTTTGTGAATTTGTACTGTTTTTTAGCCTCAATGTTAATTATGGTTCAGAAAATAAGGTGGAATGAACAAAGGTAAAATTATGAAGAGCTCCAATTAGCAGTTTTGCGTCGTTTTGATGATTGTGATATTGTGGTTTCGGAGGTATGCCCTAACGCTATTTGGATCGCTTCGCCCAGCTGTTTGATCACATTGTCCACATATATCATAGGAGGTATGCCCCAACACTTTGGATAACCGGTGGTAGAAGAACTAAAATATAATATCGAACCATGGAAATTCCCAGTCAAAAATAACTTCAATTGTAACGATAGTGATACAATTAGGGACATGTACTATGCTCTAAAATCCTGTATCATACAAGTGTTTGTCCTAAAAACTTTCACCCAAACGTTACTACTAGTCGTGACACGCTGTGGTAACTTGTACCAATTGCGTCAACCTCCCCTCCAACAACGAATTACATTCAACAAAATAGTAGATACGGTTGGCTGTTTTATGGCAACTCAATGATCTTTTTTTTTTTTTTTGAAGAACCCAATTATCACTATTGATCGGCAAGAATTTGAAAGCATAATATTAAAACTGAAAATATTAATTTGAATGTATACCAATGAATCTAACAAGCGAGAACAACGATATCCGCATACTTCTACGACAGTGGACAATGAGTAGACTCCACTCACAGCAAATTCCGATCTCAATGATCAAACAGCTGAGTAAACCGATCAATTGGCAAAACCCGGCTCCAGTAGCCTACTCAATTCATGCTTTCGTAAATCATACTAGTTTGACAAAAACATTCGTTTGGGATGGGAATTAATAACATATCCGGATCTACTGTAGAACTACCAAAAAATTTGACAGGACGTACAGCAAATTTTCTGGCCTACACCATGCATTGCTAGGGTACAATAATAAGTCCTCTACAAGCAATAACCCTTGGGCGTTCCATAAATTAAGAACAAGGAACAAATGCTTCAGCATAAAAAAATAAAGAACACAACCTGAAATGCCAAAAATCCTCACTAGAGGGAACTATTCTAGGGAAGAACCTAAACTAGCACCACACTAAGGATAATTGCATCCACAATACAAATAGCAAGCGTCATAACTTAAACATCCACAGTATAGGATTATAAAATGCAAATTACGGCAAACTATGATTCTTTGACACAAAACCTCAAGGGTAAATTACCACTCAGCTCTGTTCTTCACGCTCACCGGCTTCTCTCTCCTCTGCAGCAGCAGCCATTAACTCATCGAAGTTCTCTGTCTTCCCCAGAACTATCTCAATCTAATCACAGAAAAATTGTAAAGATCAAATATTTTCCCAACAAACCGTTAATGACCAATAATTCCTGGATCAAGCTGTAGAAGTCTCAAAATCTTGCCTTTGCTTTTTGAATTGGCCGTCCTCTGGACTCGTCTTTCATGTCCACTGTTGATGTCATGATCTCTGAAAATAAAACAAAGATGGAGGCATGTACGTTAAGGCCTTGAACCCAGAAAGGCATATCCAAAATAATTTTAATTGTGAACATACTCTTCTCAACAGCTAGGCCGTTGTTTTTAAGGATCTCTGCAATGGTGACGACTGTTGCTATAGCTGCAAAATTTGCACAAGGAAACAGAATAAAAATGCAAGGAACTTCTAATGAACAAATTTGGGCTACAACAATAAAACACTTCCTTCACACCTTCGATACAACAAGAGCAATAAACACTTTCAACATTGAAAAAGGTAACCAAAAACATTAAAACAATAACAATTTAATGGGGAAAAATCCCGCAAGAAACTAGGGAAAAATTAACTAAAATACATTCTGACAACTGTTAAGCGAAATGAGTAGTAAATAAGGATTCTGAGTAAGAACTATCATACCCTAATACCAAGAGAGAGTACAAAGTATGAACCATCATGATCCTACTAGTAATGATTTAATTCTATATAAGCAAACAGATCATGCATGTTAAGAAAGTCCTAAGTCAAAACATAAAAAGTATCAAAATAAAATAACATATCCGATGAACTGTTCCAATCATATAGCCCGATCCTCGCTTAATTCTCCTCAGATTCATTACATAATAACAAAAAAAGACCAAGTAAGAAACAAAAAAAGCTATTCTTAAGCTCAGTAGTTACACAATGAAGAGAGGCGCAGAAAAGAAACAAACTATAATCAAATTTCAACTAAAAATAAGCATGCAAACAGAAGACGTGATGAAGCACGACATTCAAATAAAACTCCAAAGCAATATTTGCAATAGCAGATTCAGACATTGTTTTGGACATCAGATTGGCTGAGATATGCCGGCAATTTCCCTCATAAATTGGTCGTTATAATATGAGGATGATTATTCTACGGCTCATGGAACCGTAGGCAGATGCAAATATGATTAATTTGCATTAAGGATATGCATGAACACGCGTATAATCATGCAATTAACGTGAATTAAAACAAGAGGTGGAGAACATAAAGGACTCGGCTGCAGACAAAACCGAAACAACACTTACGAAGTTCAAACAATTAAGGTAAATAAGGACACCTAAAGTTCAAAGAAACTAAATGGATTTATGAAGAGATTTTTTCCCCATGAAGAATCTGTGGTGGAAAATTTTTTCCTTTTAAGTAAATGGTGGTCATTTTTTATCGGAAACTGCAGGAAATCGGCAACACATCAAAAAACTGATTTCGAGGCGAATATCGTTTCGGTTAATTCGAGCTCGACATACGGCCGAAATCCGGCAGATATTACAAATCATGCTATGATGCTACACTCATATCAAGGGGAGACATTAACAACAGAAAAAAAAACACATAAATCCAACATAACAACGCCAAGCAGTAATTGGATGATTACCCATGCCGAGAGCAGAAAGCTCCACCTCGCTGTGCTGCTGCATGTACCTCTGCATCAACAAACAAACCCCACCATCAAATCAAATTTCATAGAAAAAAACGATTTTTACAAATCTTTCACCGACGAAACTCCCAAACCCCAACACGGGCAAACAAACAACCCCCAAAATCAAACCAAATCAAATCAAAACAAAACACGGGGTAAAATATGGAAGAAAGAGGGAGAGAAGTACCTTGGCGAGATTGACGTAGAAGAAGAGGGGCTTCTTGGTGTTGGACACCTGAATGCGATTCTTCTTGTAGGAATCGGCGATGGCGATGTTGTTGACGCCCTCCGTGATCTCCTCCATCTCCTCCTCCCTTCACAAACCCTAACCCTAGCTTCCCGAGGTCGGCGGTTCGAAACCAGCGTGGGAAAGGATAAGAGGGTTATATAGTTTCCCAGAAATACCTAATCTTAGTATCTACTATACAATATGGTAAGTATTTGTTGTTATTATTTTGTGTGTATATATATATACACAAAATAATAACAACAAATATATATATATATATAACAAAATAACAACAACAAATATATATATATATATATATGAATGGATCATATAATAATATTAATAATCAAAATAACAAGGCCATCCTTACTTTTATCTCTCCATACAATTTCATATGGGTTTAGTTTGATGGGCCAATATAAGATAATGCATGCATTCTTGACTTAAAAGTGTGGCTTATTTATCTCCAATTTAATTTAAGAGAAGAGATAAGGACTCTCACGACTATAGTTGAGTTTTCTGTTAGTCCAAAGTCGGTTTATTTGTCGATAGGTTGAATTTGAGGCCTATTTAATCTTGGATTTCATGGTTGAATTAATTTATTTCATGAAACGTAATTAAAAATTTAAAATAATAAAAGAGTATGACAACAGTTCAAATTGTATTATAAAATGAAATGGGATAAATTTTTTATGCATGTCTATTTTATTTTATATTCAATATTGAGTAAATTATGATAATTTTGTGCTCAAACATAATTTGAAGTAAATCCATATTATTACCAAAAGTACAGATATATACAATCTAACGGGGTGTTTAATGGCGTTGTTTTTTCACGAATTTAAAAAATTATAATGATTAATAACATATAAAAAAGGTATTTGAAGTGTTGGAGGCACTCTTCATAATATATTAGAAAATGTTATAAAATGAAAAAAAAGAGAATTAACCCATTTTATTTTTATCAAATACTCAAACAAAAATCTTTAGATTGCAACTTCCCGGACATTACTTTACAATCTCTATCATTTTTTGTATTTGTAAAAAAAACATTGTGAAAATATTTTGAAATTTCATATAAAATTTTTTATTACAACCAATTGCACTAAAAGTTTGCAAGAGGTTGTACTAGAATGTACCTAGCACCAAAAAAGGGGAGGAAAAGACAAAAAAAACTCACAAATCCCAAAAAATTAACAATAAAATCCTAACTCAAAAAGACCAAAGAAAAGTAGGCTTTCTCTCGATGTTAGTTGATTGAGTTCTACGTCTTGTTGGACATCTTGCTCTGATGCTTCAGCCCGTAAAACATTGTAAGCAGCAAAAGCCTAACAGCAAACGTATACTAAGCAATTGCAAAGTATCAAGTAATTCGATCGAACTTGTGAAAACAAGATATTTAAGAAAAAATAAAGTTTACATGAAAGTACCTCAGCCGTGGCATTACCATTTCATGTGAATACCGCTAAATTATTTTAATAATAGTAATAAAACACATAAAACAAAAAATAAGAAAAAAAAACATTGATCAAAGGTATTTTCAAAATATCTTTCACGAGCTAAGTACATGTAATCAGAGCTTTACAAAATAAGTGTACACATCTATTAAGCCTCCAATATCAAAATACAAAATGTAGTGGATATAAACTGCCCCATCTGAAATGAAACTCCCCGGTCCTAAGGTAAACAAAGAGTCAGCACAACAGGCAACAGTCGGTTAAAAAACACTCGAGAAGCGGACGAAACTGTGCATAGACCGCTGCTATAGACCAAAAACAATGCCAAGCTAAAATTCCACCCAAGCAGATACCGGTTAGCTCCAAACTAATGACCCCGCAAAGCTCATGCAAATCATACCCTAAATTTAGTACTACTAGTAATATAAACTATATACAGCCTAAGATCACTGCAGATTCAATGAAAAGACTGTTTAATCCCAGCCACTGGCAGCAACGGTCTCATAGCCATGCACTGGGTAAAGGACTGTATTACCATAGCCATTGTAGCCACCATCATAAACATTTCCATAACCAAATCCCCGTGGAGCCTGTGGAGAAGCATAGTGGCCGGATTGATAACTCCATCCACCCCTGTGTGGAGGAGCTTCTTTTCGATAGTCACGACCTCCAAATCTGTCCCCACCAGATCTTCTGTTCTTTCCATAACCGGTTCTTGCAGCATACTGGGTGAGCCATAAGGGGACCTCTTGATTAGCCTCCTGCATAAGATCTGCCAAGGACCTGGCCAGAGGCTGGTTAGCTTCAGTGAAAAAAGCAGTAGCCAAACCCGATTTGCCAGCACGCCCCGTTCTCCCAATGCGATGGACATAGTCGTCAATATCTTTTGGAAGATCAAAATTTACAACATGAGCAACGTCAGGAATATCCAGACCACGTGCTGCCACATCTGTAGCAACTAATATCGGAGTTACACCGTTCTTAAATGATCTCAATGCCTGCTCTCGTTTCTTCATGTAGCAAAAGACAAACATTGAAAAACTCAATGATAACGATGATGAATAATAAAACTTATGCAAAAGAAGGCCCCGAACTTAAACAAATGATACAATAGGGAGGCCAATAAAAAATCCAAAACCAAGAAGTCAAATAACGTTAAAGGTTTTGTTTTCACACTTTTTTATATTTTAGACAAGATAATTGTCAGGGTTGTCCGTGGGTGAGTCCTACCAAATTTAAGCATTATAGTATCCTTATGATTAAAAAACAGCATATTTGCAATTTTAAAAAACTACTTGTCACCACCTTTAGGTGTGTTTTCTTTTACCAAGGGGATAATAGTGAATTTATGGTAAATTGGAATTTGCTCCAAGGTTGCAAAGAAATTCTCTATAGACGAAACACAGAATCCTCATGATTTATTTACCAGTGGGATATTAAAGATCCCGATATCTTTACGGTACACTTCCTTAAAAAATTCAAACTCATCTTATTATTTATTATTACAATTTAGTAATTAATATCAGGAGGACTGGAATCTAGGAAGCCTACCACACAATAGTCATATGATCTTAAATATCTCAGTCACAGAAAATCACAATGAACACTATCTTTGTCCATGTCCGCAATGTTGGAGCAAATTCAGAGAGTTGTCTGGATTTTCAGTTGCCCCTTAAGCATAAAAGAACATCCTAGATTGGAACTTCCAGGCAAATTCTAAAACCGCAACATGGCATTGTCCCGAACCACTACAAATAGATGAGAAACTATACATTTGAATTTGACGGGACCCACACCCACAAATGTCCAACACCTCCCATTGGCACATTATGTGTTCAAATCAATATCAGAAAATATGACACCCAAAAAAGGAGTGTAAAATGATAAGAACAAAGCAACTAATACCTACAAAAGAAACCTTAAAATTCAATTTTCCACTCTTGTTTGTTAATCGCATTATAATGAAAAACAGAACATGCCAACATCTTATTAAAATCAGCATTATTAAACAAGCATATCAACCACCTATTCTCCAGAATAATAAGCAACAGACTACAAAGTCTTGTCATGAACAAACAAGGGAAGAGATGCCCTACCTTACCAAAGAAAAAAAAAAGAATATTGATCACCAAACATGAATGCTCGAGTCATACAATGCTGACGATCGTTGAAAAATAACTAACTAAATGGGAACCTTAGAAAAAAATAATAATAACACTTAATTCAAAGAGAAAAACATCAACAGCAATAATTAGAAGCTGTAAAGAAAAAAAACATGAATACAAAGACAGGAGAAAATAAGTCTGTAAAATTAGAAAGCCTTGAAGACATACTACTATCTCTGCCACAAAGAGCCATCAGCGTTCATTAAAACAATGGGTATCTAAAGCGAATCTTCCTACATAAAGCAGAAGATGTAAGAGTAGAAACCATAACATCCTTCAAACAAAGGAAAGGAGTACCCTGACCTTATTATTTTCTTAATTTAAAATGCGCCTCCTTTTTATAGAAGGAGAAACGCGTTGAAACACAGAAAAATAAAAAGCAATGCAATTTACCGGTTGGGTCTTATCACCATGGATGACAGTTGCGGGAAAACCATTCCGGGATAGCCAGTATTCCAATGTGTCTGCCCCTCTCTTGGTCTCCACAAAAACTAATGTCAGTGAGTGCTGCAATTTTTCAAGTCAGCATCAACATACACTAGTTCAGGGTGAAAAAGTTTTTAAACACAAACAAACTAAGTCTTTATAACAACTAATGACAGAAATTGGTGACAATACCTCAAAAACATATTCAAAACGAATTGTACAATGCACTAAATATATACCTCCCATTAGTAAGCAACGAGTTCTAAATAATACCAGAAGTCCACAAATTGGGCAATACCTTTCCTTGCGACCCATGTTCTGCCTGGGCATGAAGCAAATCCATTAAATGGCTTCGCTTATCCATTTCCTGCACAAACTCAACTCTCTGAGATATGAGATCAGTGCTTGATCCAACTCTTCCAACCGCCAAAAAAATATAATCTGAAAGAAAATCAGATGCCAGCCTCTGCATGAAGCAAATATGTGTCAGAAGATCATAAATGATACTTGAAAGGTCACTCTCAGGTGCCTATGTATTAAAAAAGAAAAACAAATCAGCTGAACCTGGATCTCATTGGGAAAGGTAGCACTAAAAAGCATTGTCTGCCTCAAACCCGTCGGAGGCATGTCCATCTGCTGCACAATTTTCCGAATTTGAGGCTCGAAACCCATATCCAGCATCCTATCAGCCTCATCCAAGGCAAGGTACTTAATCATTCGAAGAGAGACCCTACCTCTCTCCACCAAATCAACCAACCGCCCAGGTGTAGCAACAAGGATGTTCACACCCCTTTCCAAGTCACGCAGCTACGGCACCAACCAAACAAAAGGACAAAATTAAAAAAAAAATATTTGACCCAGGCCCAACATGTCAAGCAAGATGGATATCACGAGAAAGACATGTTCAATGAGACCTGCTGGTGGATCGGTGCACCTCCATATGCAACGACAACTTTCACACCCGTCTGGTACGAAAACTTCTTAGCCTCATCGTGTATCTACACATATGGTAGACAATAAAAAACCATTGGCATTTTCTGAGAACATAAAACAATTGATATCTCGCACTTACAGAGACAAACAAAACAAAACCACAATAAAAGATAAATTCCATCACCCCACTCCCAATAAACGACATCGGGTGCAACACTTCATGCGTTCGCCATCAACAAAATCGCTTTAAAAAAAAAATCGCGTCGGGGGAGAGAATCACCATTCAAACTACAAACCCCAGCACTTTAATGATTTAAGAGAACGGATTTGACGACAATGAAAACAATAAACAAATCAAGTAATCGCATTCATGTCGGCGATGGAATAGAAAAGGCGTTAAGATCAACCTGAGAAGAAAGCTCTCTCGTTGGGGAGAGAATCAGAGCGAGAGGGTAAGCGGTCCTGTTCCCCCGCGTGGCTCCACGCGACGACGGCGGCGGCGGCTGTGGCTCGTCCCTCATGATGCCGCTAATTATCGGAAAGCAGAAGGCGGCCGTCTTTCCGGAACCGGTCTGCGCGCAGGCCATCAGATCCCTCCCCGCCACCGCGATGGGGATCGCGTGCCGCTGCACCGGCGTCGGCTTCACGTACCGGCACCTCGCGATGTTCATGTTCAGCGTCGCCCCGAGGTCGATCTCCGCGAACGTCCCTACCGGCGGAGGCACGTCGCGGCCGCTCGTCTCTACCGGGATATCCTCGTAGGCATCGAAGTTGATCCCCGAACCCTCACCCCCGCCGACGCCGCCGCTTCCGGACTCCGACATTTCAAGCTCCGCCATCTTCTCAACGACCTCGGCCGCGTTCGGCTCGCGGACGTGGCCCCTTCCGCCGCGGCTCCGACGGTGCCGACCTCCGCCCGGACACTTCAGGGCCGCCGCCGGCGATTCCGCCGGCGCCGGGTTCGGAAACTCCACCGGCAGCTCAGACGCGTTGTTGCGAAGGTGCGGCGGGACGTAGCACGACCTCGTCGGCCGCGCAACCACGGGAGCAGGCTCCCGCGAGGGCGCTAGGGCTACGGTTTCACCACCTGCAACCTCCGTAACCAAATCGGCCCATGAAGTCCCCAGCATTGTCGAACTCCGACGACACTTCCACAAAGCACAATGCAAAACCCCAAAACCGGGCAACAATGAACAAAACCTACACCGATCGAACCGCAGTTTTCAGGTCACCATCATTTTTTAATGTGCAGGATTCGAACTCGGATGAAAAATCAGCGAAAAGCGCAGAAATTGAAGGAAGATCGGTGGGACGAAGCATGGAGAGGGAGGAAGATGCCACGGCAACAAATATCTTGGGTTGTAAGCAAGCATGATAGGGGGGAGTGGCATGACCGTGAATAGTCAGTTATATGAGGGTATTTACGTCATAAACTTGATTTCCTCGGTCCCACTAAAGCATTTGCTCGGCGGGAATATATGAACACGTGTCGAGTTTCCATTCGTCATTCTTTTTGCTTTCTTTTCAGCAGGTGCTTTATGTTGTTTAATTATTTGTTAATTACAAAGCTAATTACCTCTTTTTGCAAACTATGTAGATAATTGCTCATTCTAGCCTTTCTTTTTAAAAACTAATGGCTTATTTTTAGCTAGGAATTCCATAGTTCATAGCTATTGCACTCTACATACTCTTTGGCTATCCATTCATTCTCTTTTATCACTACTCCATGCCAAATTATCTCCCATTCACAAACCTTTTTTATTATGTTAAGAGTAGATTTATGGCAAGCCGATGCTAATTAATATATGCTAAGGAAAAGGACGTCACGGAGGAAAGGCGTACGTTGGGTCACTACCACAAACAAAGTAAAGGCGGATGGCCTACGGATAAAATTAAGAGATCAAAGGAGCTTTAATTCAGTGTTTTTTTATGACTTATTTTTGAAGATTGACTGGTTATTAAAAAATTAAGTTTGAAACTTTAAATCTTAATTTTTACATTAATACTAAAATTATAATTAAAACTAAAATATACCATGAGATATTTTACACATTTAAAATATTCTTATTATGAATATATTGTTTAATTGTAATGTATGTTAAAAAATAAACTTGTTTTTGTATGTTAAATATAATCTCACATGTTAATCTAATTATACATTGAAGGCTATCGTATTAATAAGTCTATTTATGTGATATATTGCAGTAATCAATTCAATTGACTTATAAAAATAACTGTTAATTGTAAAGGCTATATCTATGTAGAGATTAGTATATTTATTTTTAATTTATTATGACAAGCCAAATTATAAATAATAGAAGTAGACACATCTATAGAATTCATAAAGATACAAAAGATCTATAAAATATCTATATAAAAGGTCATGGTCCTATTCAATCTATATAAGAGCCCATGGTCCTCTAAGATGCATGGTATTTAATTTAATTAACTTATAAAAAAAATTGTTAAGAGGCTATAAATGTGTAAAGACAGATATAATTATTTTTAACATATGATATAGGTTAAACAAAAAAATAAGGAAGCTGTACATCTATAAAATTCATACACGTACAATAAAGGTCATGATATTCTAATTGGATGCTTGATTTCTTTTGACAACTCATAAAATAAAGATCATGGATAACAATTTTTAGATTTAGACCTATGAGATTAAACTATGGTTTTCTTCACATTAAGGTACACTTCATTTGGATAATATTATGAATTTTAGTTTATATTAATCAATTGTTGTGTCTATTATATTCGATAAATTTTATTTTCATCATGCAAAAAATTATAAAATTTTTAATTAATTCATCATATGTTTACAGAAAAATTATCAAAATTAAGTAAAGATGTCTAATTAGAGTCAAGTTGCATTTAGCATCCTTTTAAGTAACTAAAAATGAATAAAGCTCCAACCTAAGAGTAAAATATCAAAATTTTTATATAAATTGAAATTATTTTAAAAAAATTCATAAAGTCCTACAAATAGATCTTGCCCACCGATTACAACCAAGTGCTTTGCTAAAAAAAGTACTTATTAAATTATGAAATAGTCACCTACTTTTAATGATCACAATCACTCATTTGTTTGATATAAAAATATTCCATTTTACAAAGCAGGTTGTTTTTATGCACAAGTGCAATGATTAAAAATAAATCGATCATTTACTTACTCTGATTGGGATTAGGAGGTCATTGATCTACCCCTTAAATTAAAGCACTAAAGTTTTTTTTTTCAGTTCATATCAAGTTGGAGTGTTTTTTTCGTTGTGGTTGAATTAACCCACAATAGGAATTATAAAAATAATAGAATTTTAATAGAATTAAAATTCATTGAAAATAAATTATATTTAGTTATTATAATATATATAAAATATATTATTAATTAATCTTAAATATATCTTGCCCATGGCATCATGTGGGTATTTGGTTATTTAATATAATTTTTTTTTTGAATATTGAGCATGTTGTATCATGCACTAAAAAGGTCTAAGTATGATTAAAGTCAATAAGATTAAGAATAGAAAAAAATTTAATTCAACTTGCAGTAGATTTTAATCATTTTGGAAAAAAAATCTTACTTCTAATAATTTAGGCCATATCATATTTCATGTTTGGTTAGATTTTAATTTCTTAAAATGATAATAACTACCGATACCCTGATTCCAATTAGAGAAGTATTTAGCTCCTCTTAAAAGAGATTTGGGTGGAGACGCCTACATCTCTACCGTTGATCAAAGTGATGATCGGTAACGGAGACAATATAAGCTAAAATTTTTTATTTCGTTTAATAAAAACGAAAATAGAATTTTAGTCAAAATTAAATAATTTTTTTCAAATAAAAATAATAAACTTTTCAACGGTCAATAAATAGCTTCTCCAGCCAACCGACCACCGGAGATTTTTTGCGTCGGCGAGGTTTGGACGGCGACGGCGACGGGGGCGGAGGCGAAGAAGAAGCACGAGAATGGGTCAGCTGATGGCGAGCAGATCCGCCGCCGGCGTCCCCACCTCCACCGCCACCCTCGACACCTCCCTCCCCTTCTCCGACCTCGTCCCCCGGGTGGTGTGCGTCCCCTCATCCCCTCTTCCTAGAATCGCTGCTTCTACTTGTTTGTCGTTGCTCGCGCTGTGGGGTATTGATTTGGCGGTGGTTTTGGTTTTTGTTTTTTTACCGATGCAGGGGCTTGTTGCGGGATCTGTTCAAGAAATGGTCTGCGCTGGATGATTCGAGGTTCTCGGTGGAGACCGTGTCTGGTGGAATCACCAATCTATGTATGTTTTTTTGCTTTCTCGGATCTGGATGTGTTGCTGCGTTTGTCATTATTCTGTTTTTTAATCTAAAATCTTTCTGAAAAGGAATATTGCTTTCCACTCGTGTTCCCATAAGCTCCTGCTTTTTTTTGTATAGTTTATAGGACTAGGATATAGCTTAAAGGGGAAGAATGTTTTTCTATTCAATGAAAAGGTACTTTATTCATATCATAGTCTCAAATCATGAAGTTTAGCTATACAAATTATATCTACAGTAGCAGTTAACTCCATATATCTGACAGGTCATATAGCTATATTGGTGCAGGATAATTGATTTCTTCAATTATGTGTTCTTCAAAATTAGAAGAAATTTTCTATACAACGGATTAATATGATTAAAAGCACTTGGAAAATCTTAGATTTTCAGTGAAAGGAAGCCTTTTGGCGATTGGACCGGTAATTGTTGGTTAAAATCATCACAATCATCATCCACCTGATTTCTAATGTGTGGGGTCGGGAAAATTTATCAATGAAATGCGGGTTTAAAATATTTTCTACATATTTGTATCTATAGACTTTTGTGCATTTATTTTAGGCGAAAACTTTTCTAGTATATTGTGTAAAATGGTTAACAAACAGTCAGAATTGACATTTTCTTCCCAAGTGGACTAACATCAGTTTGAGTGGGAAAGATACAGATTAGAGAGCATGTGGACATTCTTGCTGAAGAATGCATTTTTATATGAAGAGCTGAGCAAAAACGCTTTTTCTTATTTTAGTCCATTTGGGTCATTTTTAATTTTTGCTAATTCAAATATTTGAATGACATATTATGAGGTGTAGTTTTAGGCTAGTCATGTTTCCTAGTGATGAAATTGATAATCCTAATGATTTTGAGGGAGTTATTGGAAGTTATAATTAGTTTTCTATTACCTGTAGTAAAAATAACTGACTAAATCACTAGGATTATCAATTTCATCGCTAGGAAACATCATTAGCCATAGTTTTCAGATATTGAAATTACTGAATTGCATTATATTTGCAGAAGTTTAAAAAGCTATGCTTTTTTCTCATATTTTGATGGTTCTTGGTTTGATTCTTCTATTGAAAAGCTGGTCATACATATAGTTATGTAGAAGTTAAAATTACTAACGTCCTTAGAAGATGACTATGTGACAGCTTCTGATATATCTGTGTTTCAAACATTTTTCACTTTCTTTCCTGCCTGTATTTGTTGCCTAAATTCTTCGTCATCTTTTTGGTGGTAATGTTTAAGTTATTTACATATCTTTTATGCAGTGCTCAAAGTTTCTGTGGAAGAGGGATGTGGAAGAGTTTCTCTAGTCACAGTTCGTCTCTATGGGCCTAACACTGAGTTAGTGATTGACCGTAAACGTGAAATGCAGGTACTTGATATCACTTTTTTATATTCATCAAATTGATTACTTACATAGTTTTGTCCACATATTTATGATCTTATATTTTACACTAATATTTAATTAAAAAGTTAGCCTTTCATTTAAAATTGTTTACTTGTGTTTCACATTCACGTTTAGCATTCCAACTGTAAACATTCATTTTCTTTTTTGTGGCCAGGCCCTTCCCACTTTGTCTGCTGCAGGCTTTGGCGCTGAACTGCTTGCTGTGTTTGGCAATGGAATGGTTCAGTCTTTTATAAATGCCCGCACACTTTCTCCTAAAGGTAGATGGTCACGAAATTTATAGCAAGCAATTATGTATTAATATTTTATGATACTGAGTGTATTGTTGACATTGTTGTCAAATGCAATATATCAATTATGGCAGACATGAACGCTCCAAAAGTAGCAGCTGAAATTGCAAGACAACTTCGGCGATTTCATCAAGTTGAAGTTCTAGGATCTAAAGAACCACAATTATGGAATGATATCTTCAAGTTCTTTCACAAAGGTCTTAAATTATTGTTTCTTTCTGCTTTTACTGTCTCATTTTAGTTTTTATTTTTTGCTTCAATGCACAACCCTTCATTTCAGCTGGTTGAACATTTAAATTCGAAAATTCTTGATGAATTTCTAATCCAATTGAGTTGCTTCTTTTCTCTTATATTTCCCCATTGTCTATCTAATTCTTATAGCGGTCCTTGTAAATTGCAGCTTCTTCTCTGAAGTTTGACGATAGCAAGAAGCAGAAAATATATGACACAATATCTTTTGATGAAGTACATAATGCTCTGATTGAGCTTAAGGTGACTGATTCATCTGTCTTTGGTGTTGTTGCAAGTTAGGCTGACACAGTTTTTGATGCTTTTTGCTTGAATATATTTACCAGTTATATGATGCAACATCTTAAATGAGTTGCAAGAATGTTTTAATATCAACTGCATCCCAAGTTTGGCAAGTGATGTTTGTTGTGGTCCATGCTTCTTTGCACTCATAGTAGGTCCTATTATGTTTCAACTAATTGCCAGTTCCTTGTGATACTGATGTACACCCCTTCCCTGTGTCTGATAATATGTCCATAAACTATTTATATGAGGTCTTAGACGTCCATAATGATAGCTCTATTGTTTCTTTATGAATGTGGTGATTTCTAGGCAGACTTTGGTTTATTTAAATTAAAAATTATTATGCATGAATGAGGTAGCTCTGCTTTTTTTAAATGGTTAAAATGGATTAACAAGAATCATTAAGGAGGTGAATAGGTTTTATTCCAAGTTCTTATTCAAGATAATGACATTTTATTGTACATGTTGCCTTTGTTTTTGTTGAACAGGATCTAACAGACCGTTTAAATGCTCCGGTGGTGTTTGCTCACAATGATTTACTTGCTGGCAACTTGATGCAAAATGAAGATGAAGGTACACCTTTCTAAAGGATTTTCGTTTCTTTTTCATTTGGGCACAGTTGATGCACTCTTTGTAAGTATTTTATTTATTTGACAGATTTATTTACTCCTTCCCATTTTTTTGCTATTTTTAGAGAAATTGTACTTCATCGATTTTGAGTATGGATCATACAGTTATAGAGGTTATGATATCGGAAACCATTTCAACGAGTATGCAGGGTTGGAATGCGACTACAGCCTGTATGTTGCTTGTACTTTTCTAACATAAAACTTTTACTTTCTTGTGCATTCACTTTGCAATATCAATTATCCAATTTGTAACTGCAGGTATCCTAATAAAGACACACAATTTCATTTCTTCAAGAACTATTTACAACCTGATGGGCTTGATAAGGTGGATACTCTTTAGTTGTAAAATTTGACACAGTAGCCATTATCTGCCGTCAATTGCTTCACAACCTGCTATGTTTCTCCCAGGAAGTCTCTTCTTGTAAACACTTTTTCACCTGATTGATGTGAAAAAGAGTTGTTTCTCTGCTTACAAACTTACTTATATCATGCCTTCTTTTTTACATTTGGGTAATTTTCTAACTGTGTTCTGTTATTCCTTTCTTGACCTTGTTGGAGAGTGCGCACTGGACGCTTTCTTGAGATCATTCTAATTATTTAGTCAGTGCTTGTTCATCAATAATCTCAAGCCTTTTTACAAAGAAGGTTTGCTGTCTAGAAAGGAATCCAGTCATCAATACGTTACCATTTATTCTAGCATGGATTCTAGATTAGGATCTAGTTCTCAATCCCTTTTTGGATTGTGGTGGTAGAACAAGAAGAAAATCCTAATTTCCATTCTTATCCTAATGGTTATTGTGAGGAATTAAATTTGATGGCGATGGCAATTTTATCAATTTGGCGTCTCTCTGATGTTCATTCTTTTTGCTTGATGTTTTACATGATAAGTATTTGTTTCTTCTTCCATCTCATACCTAACAGGTGTCGGGGACTTGGATCCAAAACTAGGATCCATGTGATTTAAGTATCCTGTTTTGTATGTATTTAGTTAGAATGGAGTTGTTTGGCGGCCCACTAACTGGTTTTTTTTCCTGTGCCAGGTTTCTTCTAATGATTTAGAAGCCCTTTATGTGGAGACTGATACTTTTAAATTAGCTTCTCACATGTACTGGGCTCTGTGGGGGTTGATCCAGGTTTTTTTTCCCTCCCAAATGTCCTCTAATGTCACTTAAGAGGAATTTTGTTGTTATTGACGACTCTCTTCCACTGGAATTGCAGGCGAAAGTATCTCCGATTGAATTCGACTATCTTGAGTACTTTTTCCTCTGCTACAATGAGTTTAAACGACAAAAGGAGCTGAGTTTCACCAGAGCAAGGAAATATCTGTGCATTGCTAGTACTGGTGCACCTTAAGCAAGTCTTAACTCATCCACATTTAGGCTGCTCAGCTGCAAAATGAGGATCTCCTCACCATTTTTAATCAACTTTGTACGCTAGTCAATTTTTTTACAGGCATTTGATGATGAAACGTAGAGATTTAGTGCCACATCTTTGATGTTGTAGATGGCATGCATTTTTGTGGAATTTGTAGGTTTAAATGTTCGAAAAAATTAAACTTCTTGCATAATTGTTCCTTATTCTTTATGGTTGCTGGTTTCTTGATGCGTAGCCTAGCAATAAAAGAAATGGTAATGTTGATGTTTAGCAATACAGTTGAAAGAGAAGGTGAAGGAAACAGATAAAATTGGCCATTGAAGAGGTCAAATTGAAAAGTGGAATGCACCCGATTGGTTTGGATCGCAATTCTCATCCACTTCAGAATTTGGATTGATCAGAATTATTCTGGGTCTTATTATGACTGACCAAAGAAATTCTTATTTGGTATAGCAACTAAACTTGTTTGGGAGAGAAATATGCCTACAAAATGTGTACAACCAAATCCTTATGCCAAATTCTTCCTTTCCTTATGAAGTCATTCGATTATTATAAATGACAACCTGATCGTTGCTATGCTAAAGGCTCCCTGCTCAACCAATTAATCAATTCGCCTCTAAGACCAGTATTGGGTTTCTTGCTCTGCTTAAAATAGTGCTTGTCTCCTGCATTTGGCCATATGTACTTTTTGTCAAACGTGAAGATTGGAAAATATTTGCCTTGAAAATACTAGAAAATATTTCGACAACATATGATGTGATTCTCTGCGGCACAAATTAGCATGACCCGCCGGCCATTCTATGCCATCTTCCTCCCATCATAATCGGTCCTCGGAAAAAGCTGCCCTACACAGTCACCCTTTGCATCAGTAGTTTCAACTTTTTCTAAATAAATAGTCTCTTTAAGCAAAATTACTTATATAATTAAGGTAATATTTAACACGAACTGCAACCTTGGAGAAAGGTTCGAATAAAACATACGCCAAAAGTCAGATCTATAAAGAGAAAGAAATTATGCCAAAACATCCACAGGGAGAAGGTTGTAAGGTATACGTCTTTTCCAATTAATCACCCCTATTCTCGAAGTACTCATCCGCTTGTTAAAACCAAAACTATCCAATTATACCCGTATAAAAGTGGGTACCACCGAAGGATTGTGGTTATTATAAATCTTGTGGTGTTATTGTTGCTTTTAAGTGAGTGATCTTGATTATAAAATGGGGGCTACAAATTCCAAAACAAAGCCGTGACAAATATTTATGCACATTTTGTAGCGGTATGGATCGATCAAAAGATGTTTTCACAGATAAGAACCTTTCGTGCGGATGGTAAAGTATAATTCACATCCTAAATTCCAAAAGCATCCGTAGCAAATTGTAGTCCTGTGTGGTATTTTCCTCCAAGCCGGGATTGTATCGATCAGGGTATGCTCATTATACCCTCCGTGACTCGTTTAGGAAAAACAAATTCACTCTGCATCTACCGCACTCCAGCTTGGCAGTTTTCACCACCTGTCCAGGGTTGAGCCTTGGGATTTGAGAGCGGATTTTAAAAAATTGATCCGTGTTTATAAATGCACTTAACTAATTTAATATCACATCCAACATTCATCAACGTAAATTTGATTTGATATGTTTAATTAGTGGGTGTACGTAAAAGCTACGTCCAAATTCTTTCCGACTCCTTTGATTTAATATATTTCCTAAGCTTAAGAAAATCATAATGGCTATGATGTAACTAAGTAGTGTATTCGGCTTAGGACAAAAAAAAAAAAACCTTTAGTTAATTTTATATACATATAAAATCGTGTACATGGCTCTTACGAGTGCAAAAGGCTCCACCTTTAAAAAATAATGAGAAGAATATACAAAAGGCTACCTCCATCTTCAAAAGTGCGGGCTGAGTAAGCATCCTTCATCCCAAAAACCTAATTAAACCCACTATTTTAAAATAGACAAACACATTAAATTATTTATTATTGATAAGTGGAAGCTGATTCATTAAAAAACAGTGATAATTTATATATTGTTCCGGTGACATTGGTGATATCCAGACTGAATTGAAATCTCCTCCGCCTCCAACCCCGTTTAGTAATATCGAAATTTATAGACCTAATTTTTAAAATTTTTACAAAATTTAAACATCTTCCAAAACCCTGCATGTGGCGATGTAGGCACCAAAATCTTCCTGCTTCATGCAAACTTTTTATCTTACGGGAACCCGAGTTTGGTCCAATCAAGAGCAGACACTTGTACAATAACATACGTGTCCACTCTCACCATACAGATCATACATATATTATTTCCTATATATTGTATGATTAAGACGGACAAATTGACGGCATAATACCACCCACAATCATAATACGATTAAATTAAATGACATAAACCTCATTAGTTAACCATCGTTGTCACACACACTACCTTATAATAAAATGTGGGCATAATTCAACTAAAGCAAAAGATGCAATGTAAATGTGCTTGCATTGTTTCAATTGTCCCTTGGCATTAGCATCACATAATTTTCCCAACAAAAAGTGTGTGTGTATATATATATATATATATACAGGCCAAGTGCAAGTGGACGACACAGCCACGAATGAATGTATGTATGTACCTCAAGAGTTAGCAAGAGACCAAACCATGCATTGATTCGTGCATAATACCGTATAAGGCTTCAAAAGAAAAAAATAAAATGTTGACGTCGATATTGCGTGTTGGTTCCCCTCATGTTTATCTTTTTTATCTGTATATAACCAACCATACCAGTTGCCAGCTTCTTGGTCTCGAACCACTCCTTATATGCATGCCAATTGATCTCATTTGTTGTATTCACTTCCGATAATCTCCGCTGGGCCTTTGTTATATAGTGAGAGGAGTGGCGTAAAAGATATGGAGGGAGGAGTGCTCAACATCAGGTCTTTGAATCACATCTCTCTTGTCTGCAGATCTGTGGAGAAGTCCCTTCATTTTTACCAGCATGTTCTTGGCTTCATCCCCATCCGAAGGCCCGGGTCCTTCGATTTCGACGGTGCCTGGTATACTTTGTAATTTGGAATTTGATTTTTTTTTCTTCTCTGAAATAATGCATCAAAATCATGCATAGGTGCTCTGCATTTATACTTTTTTTATGAATTATTGTTTTTTATCAGAGATGAGATTTAACTTGATGAATGTTGTTTAGGTATGGGATTTTGTTATAAGATTAAGGATACCGATTACTAGTTTTTTTATGAAAGAAAGTATTACTAACTTGTTTTTCTTTGTTTGTTCTGTTTTGTTTTTTTTTGTTTTAATTTTTTGTGGGGGGTAAAAAGGTTGTTTAGTTATGGAATTGGCATTCATCTCCTGCAGTCAGAGGACCCAGATAATATGCCTAAGAAAACAGAGATCAATCCCAAAGACAATCACATCTCCTTCCAGGTACACCTGTTGTTCTTAAAAAAAAAAACTTGATTATTATAAGTTGATATATAGCTAGCTAACTATAACGTGATGATGATCGACATCGGCAGTGTGAGAGCATGGCCTCGGTGGAGAAGAAGCTGGTGGAGATGAAGATACACTATATCAAGAGAAGGGTGGAGGAGGGAGGGATCTTTGTTGATCAGCTCTTCTTCCATGACCCAGATGGATTCATGGTCGAGATCTGCGACTGCGAGAACCTCCCCGTCATCCCCATATCCGGCGAGGCCACCGCACTGCCGTGCTCCCTAGCCAATTGCCGGCCGGCCGGCGCCGGCGTCCACGCCCACCAGACTGCACCTCGTGTATGAGAATGCCATACATACAATGGCCTTCTCAGTGGAAAAGATGAATAAACCAACGCAGTGTATGTTGTTGTTTGTAGGTGAAGCTATTATATTATTATAATGTCTGCCTTGTTATAAACTACATGACTTGAACGAGAACAAGATGAGTTGTTGTCTTTTGATTGATTGACTACCAACTCACATGCTTCGAATTTTTATATCGCTTTGAATCAAACAATATAAAATGGTGGTTGATGACTACGGACTACCAACCTATTTGTCCCCATGCATATGTGCTTACTGGGAAATGAAAAAAGTATAGTGCACGTTCAATTCATCTATGCTATTACTGCCAAGTGCGGCAAAGTACGTACCCCATGAAAGGGATGTATGAGCTCGTACGTTTCCCAGGATTGGCAGACAAGTTTTGTAACTTGGTGTGGTGTGGGGGAAGGAGGAATGAGAGACCTGTGAAAAACGATGAATGGCCTCACGTTTTCGTGTATAAATTTGGTTCTTGAAACTTGGTTTATGAAGACGGCAGAAAGAGAAATTAAGATGGGTTCATTGTGGAATGCAATTTCCTCCAAGGGAAAGTATTTGGTTTGAAAAGATGAGATGAAATATAAATTTTGTACGTTGCGTCGTTGAAACTGTCTGTGAGGTTAGTTTTCCTTTGCTTGTTTCGCTTTTAATTTGTTTCAAATTATTTTTAAAATGTTGTTATAGTATTATTCTTGTTTGTGGGTAATTGCTTAACTAAATTAGATAGATGTTTTTTTTATCCTTCAATTTAGGATGTGCGAGATTGTAAATAACAAACGTGCGATAATTCTGACTTTTCTCTTCTATCCAGGCTTGAGAAAAGCTTAAGTTGGTGGGTATATTTATCAAGACGTTTCTTCGTGGTAAAATTGATTAATGTTCCTAATAAACTTGTGCTTCTTGATATATTCAAGATAATTATTGGCTCTTTCAAATGAAATTCTGTACGTCAAATATAATTGATTTGGCCTATCAATTTCATTATTAGAAAATACTGATCAATTTATCCATTATTTCATTAATCCATTTACTACAAATAAATAAAAATATTGCTATGGTTCAATTAAACAATCCAAGAACACCAGACATAAAAAGTTAATTTTTTCCTTTAAAATATATCATTTTTTCTACCCCAAATTTGTGAAACGTCATATTTTCGTTGTGCTTGGTTCCTTCCATGTGACACAAGAAGACATGTTTTGCTCAAAACATGATTTCGATGGACTGATTTGATGAGCATGTAAAGATTGCAAACCAGATTTGAATTGAGATTTTGATAATTTATGCAACGTCTGTTATGAAACAAATTAAAAAGATTTATGAGCACCATCTGTCCACATTAACTTGCTAACCACCTTGTTTAATGTTGTCAAACTGTTAAATACATAACTCAATACATTTGGCAAATCTAGTCTCCAATAAGATACACAAGAAGGTATTTTCTTTTTCTGAATTAAGCATTTCACTTACAGAAATCTACCAAAAAAAAAGAGATAAGTGCTAAAACTGAATTTTTGACAGCTAATTAAGGCAATTTTGAATGCCAATAAGGATGATTAATCATCAAGGGGGTTAACTTTTAATATCAATTTTTAGGGGCGGAAAATAGCTGTAAGTTCTTATTTGTTTCTTGTGAATCATACGAATTTCCAAATAAATTTGCAGCGTCTACACAATGTGATTATATCTACATTTTTATTATCACTCTGTTCTAATGTGATTATATGTACATTTTTATTATCACTCTGTTCTGTTCAAAGTAGAATTGTAACATGATCCATCTTACAATAGGCGAATGTATCGTAATATATATATGTATACATATATATGAACACATACATAAGATGTCATCGAATACGAATAATATGAACAATCAACCACAAAAGAAAGGAGAAATGACAAAAACCAATTACAACAAAACTATGACAAAAGAATGAGTTAACAGAGAGTATGGAAATGCACCACCATTGATTTGGCCTGGTTGTAAGCAATCAATTCTCCGTCATAGACATCATCTTCTCAAAGTTCCCCGACGAATGACGCCGCTGGAGCTGCAGTTGCTGCCTGAACCTCCTAATAAACGCCTCGGCGCATTCGTTGATGTCGTTCGAATCGCATCCCGCAATCTTCCCAATCCCCGACGACAAATTATTACGTCTCCTCCCGGATTCCCACGAATGCACCCTCTGGTAATGTGGCCTGGAACCTGCTTCTGCTGCCGGTGCCACCGCGACCTCATCTTCATCTATCCTAGAAAGAATAGGCTTCTTCATGGAGAGACCCTTCCTCATCATCATGCTCATGTTGGCACTTAGATGGCCACCCACAAAACAAGAGGCCCTATTTGGTTTCTCCCTGTTTGCTCATTTTGGTGACATATGAAAGAGGTTGGAAAGTTAATTAGGAGATAAGA
>JAVDBV010008286.1:5235-30840 GCA_032619315.1 Piper longum
CCCCCCCCCCCCCCCCCCCCCCCCCCCCCCCCGCCCCCACATTTTTTTTTGTTGAATCGAAAGTTGAGCAGGATGGTCAAATTAGGCACTCCTCTGTATAGTTTTGTGAAATCAGTATAAACTGTATGCAAGGCAAAGCACACTGCTTTGGGCAAAAACAAAGAAAAAAAAGAGGAGAGAGAAACAATCAATGCTCATTGTGGCAACCTTTGTTTCAGTGGAGCTGTAATACCGAAAATTTTATTGTTCAAATATTTAATCTTGCTCCTTCATGGACTAACAAAGACGGCCTTTTGCTCTTCTTATTTCATATAATGGGATTCATTTATTTCATGTCCTATTAAAATATGTGGAAAAAATGATCAGATGTGAAGAAACCAGAAAAAATTGACAAAGGTTAAAGAAAAACTAGCTAGGAGATCAAAATGGTAAGCAAAATTCCCAAATTATTTAAAATCATTGAGAATACGTACATCATGAAATGAAATGTAATGTTTCTAAAGGAGAACAATACGCACTCCACTAATGCAAAATTAACACATCAAAACTTTGAAAGAAAAATGAGTAATTTTAAAAAGGTAACCATTTTAATACTACTGTCTTAACCAGATGATCCAAAGCGAAAGTAATATTATTACTTACTACCGTGAAAATTGCAAAAAAGTATTACATCAAATATTAATGAAATATATCTTTAAAAAATACTAATATTTATCTACTCTTATGGCCTGAGATTAAAAGATTGAGAATTGAGCAATCAGAATATAAGAAAATTTTAAATTGAAATAAAATTACCTCCCATAATAGAAGGTTACGGGTTTGAACCATGTTGATTTCAATTTCTTTAAAAGATAATATAAATATAGTCTATTGTAGAATGACCACAGGTTCAAACCTGGATTAATTCAATTTCTAACTTTTTTTAATAAGAGCTAGTGTATTTGTTTTGAGAAAATATAATAAAAAATCAAATAATTATAATTTATTTTTTATTTAATTAAGATATATATTTAGAGTCAATCAAAATTTATTTAAACCTGGATTATCCATGATGTTTCTAGGCCAGACATCCATTTTTCAAAAAGAGAACTAGAACCTCTTGTACATGGACATTGAACAGCCTGGCATGCGCAGACTGTGATTCCGATGTTCGGTCTCTTTATAACTAGTTCTGATCATGTAGTTATGGCTACAAAATTTGGTTGTATTGCGTGTCTGATTGTGTTGCAGATTTGCATTACAATCTAGTGCACACGCTGCTTAAGTTCTTGGGAGATGCCAGGTGGAGACGGGTTAGATCATCTACAGTGGGGATGCCCGACGTCCCCATCTACGTCTCCACTGGACCTCCAAATTCCCAAAATCCAATTCAACTCCATCTTATTTTCATCCATTAGAGAAATGAAGCAGCTGATCATGCCTATAAATATCTGAACTGGACTTGGGAGATGCCCGGTGGAGACGCACTCTTGGTCACAATGTCAACGTAGGTCCATGGGATAGAGAATAGAGTCAGAAGATATCATAAACAATGTTATTAAATGCATTATGTGCATAAAATGGTGAAAAGTTGGGAAGAAACGATAATCGTATGGCATCAACATCCAGTAAGTGCTACTTGATGAATATTAAATTGGGGAATCAGAAACTTTATATGATACACTATAAGAGTCGATCATGCCTACCCGAGTTAAAAGGATAGAAGTTTATTCAAAAAAACTAATCTACCTTCTCTTTGAAAGTAGAAAAGTTTTCTAGCATCACATTAATTGAAGCTTTTAAACTAATAAATTATATAAAAAATAACAGAAAACATTTCTATAATAACAAAATTTTTAAAATAATACTTAAAAATTATAAGATCTTTTCAACCAACCAAGTTATAGCCAAATCCGTAATGAAATATTCTTAAAATATAATTAATTACAACTTAGATAAATAATTCAAACCTTTATGTTACCGTTTATATTTATTTATTTTTTTTCTTTTTCTAAAGTATTTAATAATAATAAACTTACCTCAATATTTTTTTAATAACTTAACCTAAACAATGCTTGCGTACTACACGGGAATATTGGCTAGTGTATACTTAATTGTAACAGATAAAGAGGAGTATAAGTCGTTCTTCTATATCAGATATAGGAGAAAGCAGCATCACCTCTGTCACCTGAAGCAGCACACTTATCACAAAATGAGAAGGAAACAATATGGTGAAAACTGCAGATGCTTGCTGTGATAAGTCAGCAGAATGGCCAAACAAGGATATCCTTCCTGAAAATGTGGTAATGTAAGCAATTTAGTATCGAAACATTATTTAAGCTTGCACCAAAATTCAGCATTGAAATTTCCTTTTATCTTGCTCAAAAAAATTGGTAAAACTTTATACAGCACACTTGAAACTTCATCTTAGCTAAAGAGAAAATATATTAAGCTTCTATTTGTAGGCGAAAGATCAACTGGAACTCAATGTATATGAATATTGGGAACATCATATTTCTTTCTTCAATTCCCAACCACCTAAATTGCATTCCACCAAATCCTCTGCAAGAAGAAGAAACCACTCTCCTTATTTGCGATAGCTAGGCTAAAATCAATTCTCAGCATGTTTGTCCGATCCATCCTATCTACTCATGAGAGTCCCAAAAACATCCACAAGGAACATATCTTGCTTGTTTTCATCTTTAATCGTCCATCGAAAGCACCGTGCTGGTGAACTATTAGGAGAAACTAATGCTATTCTGGAGATAGAGATAGACATTATGATTGGGGTTTCTGATTCAGTGGGGGCTAGAATAAGTTTGTAAAAAATATGGCAGATAATTGGTTGTGGATGGACATTGGCGTTTTTTGTGCAAGACATCTCTTTGGAAGCGGAAAATACCATTGTAGTACGTAAAAGTTGACATGAAAACTCTGAGGAAGAAACATAGTCAGGCGAATGCAAAGTACAACTGATTTTCTTAAGAATTTCAGCAAGGTTAAGACTACTTTTTCTGCAGATTTTAAGCTACTGTTCCATATCGTCTCCCCAAGAATTTTTGTCCATCCCCTCAACATACACTCATAATAAACAATTACCTAGCAGTAGCAAAAATCATGGGCTATGCCAAATAGTGCCGTGTAGGAAATAAGGAGTTCAAGATTGATAAGCTTCAAGTATATCGTTCTACCGGACCACCCAGATTGGAAAGATCAGAAGCGCAAATTAGTGTCCAATTTCCTTCTCATGTTCAAGTAATATTTGTACTGAGATCTATTTGAATTTGTAATCCAAATAATCCAGTTCTCATCCTAGTTTTCAGTTTTTACAGATCCACTGTTTTTAGAAATTACCCTCATAGAATCTAAGTCAGAGCCACAAAACGTCACTTTTTATAAATAAACCACTTCTTTAGGTGCGAAAAAAAAATCGATAAGAAGCGACAAAGACGGATAATTTTTTTTTTCTCACAGCAAGAAACACATGTAAGTTGGTGAACAATAAATAAAGAAATGGATCACGTTGGTTGTCAATCAAGTGAACAGGCAATCCACTCGTGATCCCAAAAACTGACTGCTAAGCCAGACCGCGTCCGCGACCCGTACGACCACCGAGATTCGAGTCGGTACACCGCGTGCCACTTGTAGCCAGGCACATCCAAAATTTTCTTAAAAAGTCATGCACAAAATAACATGTGTGTCGTAGCCTAAATGCTTCTCATCTCGTGGGGTTTAGCAAAACTAGAATTATGATTCATAATGTTAAATAATGGAATGTATAGTGAATGAAAATTAAGGAGCGGCTTGGTTGCTGTGAAATTAAGGTAAGTTTAGTTGACGCCATGGTTGCATGAATCGGAATCGGTTATCCAAGGAATCAGAATTGGTCTAAATCGGCCAAAAATTGGTTTTCTTGAATTGGTTCAGGAATTAAGCTAAATCAGAATTGGAATTGGAATCGGTCCGAATCGGTTATATAAAAAAATTGATATTAATGTTATTTTGATATTATTGTATTATTATAATTTATGATACTTTTAAATATTTTTTTAGATTATTTTTTAAATTATTTTGAATTAATTATTATTATTTACTCGAGTCGAACTTGAGTCAACTTTTAATTACTAATACCACCCTTTTTCCCCCACCTCCACCCCTTCATCACCACTGCCGCCACCCGCCGCCCTGCCCCACCTCCCCCCCTGGCGGCCCTACGAGCCCGCCCTGAACGCCCACCCCACCACCCTCGTCACGTCGGCCGACCATCCCTCCGCCGACCCCGCCTCTCCCTGGAGGCAACGCCCACTACCCCCTACCCTGGCGGCTCCGCCCCGCCCCGCCGAAGAGAACGGGCAGAGGCAGCGGAGGGAGGATAAGGGGGGCATTTTGGTCATTGTCAAGTTTTAATTTCTATTTTACCCATACATAAATAATTTATTTAGTATAAAACTAAGGATACTTTAGTACATTAGGGGTATTTTAGTTATTATTAACTTTTAATTCTCATTTTACCCATGTATAAATAATTTATTTAATATAAAACTAATGGTATTTTAGTAATTTAACATAAAACCAAGAGTAATTTATTCACACGATTTACCCCGATTCCAATTCCGATTTAAATTGGTCAAAATCGGGGTAAATTGCCTGATTCGGCCCCGAAATCGGATCAGCAGCGTGCCGATTCGTGCAACCATGGTTGACACCAAAATATTGTCTAAATGAAAAATAATTACATACTAAATAGAAATGAAATGTAATAAAAACATAAAAAATTTAAAAATTTAATTTATATATTTAGATAGTCCAAAAATAAGATGAATATGAAATATTTCTTTCCCGTGTTCCAAAATTTTTCCCAATTTTTTTTCCTAAAAGAATAACTTAATTCCCATATACAATTGCTTTGACAGAAAATAAAATAAAATTCTTGTTAATTAAATTTTCCAACAACCAAATACAATGAAATTTTTAATTTCAAAATTTTACATTTCTTTTGTAGAATTTCATGACAACCAAGCAAATCAGTAGTGTAAATATTATAAAAATTTTAAAATAATCAAACTTGTTAAGGTCTATTTATTTGTCCTAAAATTATATGAAAGAAATGTAAATTTTGAAAGTCAAAGTAAGTCTAGGTAAAAATTTTATAAAATAATATTTTTTATATAAAATAAAGAAAATTGATAGAAATTTTGGTAGGTACACACATAAGGGGAACAATATTTTATTTTTATCTTATTTTTTAAGAAATTTTTTTTAAATTATTAGGTTATTTCATTTCATTGTATTTCTATTTTTTATAAAATTTTTTCATGTACATTATTTTAATGTCAACCAAAGGGACCACTAAAGTATATATATTTAATATATTTTACATATAAAGTAATATTAAGTAAAACATTTTGTCAAAAGTAATCACGATTAATTATAAGTAAAAACATAAAATAATCATAATTAATTTTAAGTGGATCACCCATATGCAATTAATTTTTCCCTTCCTTGCTTGCCTATTTTTTCTCATTTCAAGAGATAAGAAAATAGGAAACTTTTTTTATAGAAGCACTACAAAAAAATGAATTTTCTACACATTGAAAAAACATAATGGAGAAAAATAGTACTTTTCTCCGCGTCTTTTCCACCCCAATTTTTACCAAGGACAAAAAATTTAAATTTACTTATATATTTGGCAATTTTTATAGGTAAGCATGTATTAATTTTTAAACTTTTCTCTATACCAAAAAAACGTGGAGAAGCTTTTCTCTACTTCATTTTTTCCCATATTTTAAGATTCATGAATATTTTTTGGGGTATGAAGAACTTAAAAAATGAAGACATAATCACTTTCAAATATTTTTAAATATACAAAAAATTTCTAGATCATAAGATGTGGACAAAAGTTTTTTTTTTTTTTTGTAATGAAACGATTACATGGGTGACCTAATTGATAATAACCATGATTAATTTTAATGCAAACTATAATAAACATGTACTAATTTTTCTTAGAAATATGTTGCATGTATACTACTTTTATTAAGGTTGGCCATTTTAAAATTTTATGTCATTTACATCTATTTCATGCTAACTAATTAAAGCCTAAATTATTGTGACTTTGGAGCAAAAGTTAATGTGTATGTGATTTACTTCCCTATCTCTCTTTCAATAAAATTTGATATAAAAGATATGGGAGATGTTTCCTACGTAATAAGGATAGAAATATTCTGTTATTGATTGTGTGGATTATTGAGACTATCATAGAAAACTTACATTAATAAAATTTTAGAGAGATTTGGAATGAAAAATTGTTCTTCAAATATTATTTCCGTATAGGAAGGGGACAAATTTAATCTCATGCAATGTCCTCGAAATAATTTGGAACGAAAGAAATAAAAAATGTCCCTTATGCAACTATTGTTGGTAGTTTTATAATGAACCTAGCTTGCTAACATCGATAAACCCTAAACCAAGGTTGTTATCATGTATCCTATCAATATGTATGCATACATAAAGTAAATAGAATATCATAAAAAAATAATTTCTATGAGCCATCGCTGTCAAATATCAAAACTATACCACTAACATTTATTACATAATTATAATGTATAAAATTAATCATTTGTCCTCTTAGTTCAACGTGCTTGGCCACAAAATCTTTTAATTTTTAATACAACAAAACTCCTAAGGCTGAGCTTCTTCATTCCACCTTCATATTTTATCTTAATGCCTGTGAACAACATTACATAGTCTGCTCGAGATCACTAATGATATTGTGCTTACTGCTAAACATGTACCATATAGCATAAATAAAAAACGTATAATCAATGATCGGTTAAATTGTGTAAATACCAATACTATTTGATTATTCCATCATCATAATTCATAAAATGCAATAAAAAGAACATAATTATAATATAACATGACATAATTAGAAGATAGCTTGCCTAACATATTATAAATCAAGTTAACTTAAAACTAATTAAGTAATTGTTTAACTTATTCATACTTAGTTCATTGGACAAACGTAATACGTAATAAGTTTGCATACAACTCATTAAGAATGACGTGGTTGTGTCAAAACCTAACAACATAACTTTAACGCACAACTAATCACGTGCACTGTAGAGACAGTAACATGCAGAGAATATAAAATTTTTCAACTCCACAATAGAAGATGACCCTCGCTTAAGGGGTATGTACCACAGGCACCATAATAGTGCATCTACTAAACCAATTATAAATATATAGAGAATTAGTTAAGAGGTCTAAGTTCTCATATGTCTTATTGACATTGGAAACTGTTGTCGTTAGCCTAGTGTCTTATCTTATTTATGTCTTATCATACATAATCATATCATATATTTTGTTTTTGATTGAAAACATCGACTGGTTAATTATACGTTTAACCCAACTAATTATGTAAAATTAGAGATCCTAAAGCTCCCCAAATAACGGCCAAACAGATCTAGATATCGTGGCGAAGTCTTTGCACTCATCTGTAACTTGGCCATAACCTGAACAATCATATAAGCCTATTATTATCACCCATCCTATCCTACGCGATTGTGGATAAATGCCATAATATATATGAATCGAATAACTATAACACCATAATTTTAAATAAATAAATTCATACTTCATTAATACTTTTATGGGCCATTCATTAATTCTTAGTCTCATCAAGATAAATAGAATTCCATTATGTATCATATAAATGTTTTTAATAAGAAAGAACATAAATTGCCCCTTAGACATTGATCATGCATTATTTTGATAAATAAGCCATAATTTTACATCACATATGTCACATGGTCTTTATAACATAATAGTATTAGTTATGTAGACCAATATTACCGTGATAATACATACTTAATAATATTTATTATTACTCATTTTAATAATGGCCAAACACAAATATGTCCATAATAAATATAAACAAAGATGCTTTTTTTCTTATTATTAGAACCTTATTTCTAGCTTTTATGAAACACTTAGACATGTTTAATATGTACTTTAATAAGTAATTACTAGTTCTAAGTTAACTAGGACTCAGATCTAAAATTTATCAATTTACCCCCAAAATAAAATGGTCATAACATTCAATATACAACTCTGATTTAAATAATTCTTATTTTGTTAGAAAGCTTACTTCCAACTCTATAAGTTCCATTTTACATGATTCTCTGAATTCCAACATATTGCCCTATTTATTTCCGTATCAACTTTGAGTCATGTTTATAGTAGATTTTAAATAGTTTAAGAATAGTGACAGTGAACTTTTTAAGTAGACATGAAAAAATGTTAACTTTTTTAATGATTCTTATTTAACATATATCTAAATACTAGAATATAACTGTATAAATAATTTATCAAAAGAATTCATAATCTTCTTTATAATTCTAATATATTATCACGAATTCATCATATTCTACCATGAAACTAGCATAAAAACATAAATTGTTACATGATCTACCTATAAATCTTTTAAATAAATCCCACAATATCATAATTAATGATATGTATGTATAATCTATATAAAATTATCATCTGTGTTTCAATTCCTAACCTTTAACCTTATTGATTTCTCTTAAAACTCAAATCCAAATGTTCATTCCTTGAAGAACCGAGAAAAATTTGATCCAAAATCGTCAAAACTCAAAGTAAAAAAGGGTTAGAAGGTGTTTTCTCAATAAAGTAACTAAGGAAGAGGGTGAAGAGGGTCTGGGCATTGCAGCCAAGAGGGAGGAGAAGGAGCCTCTTTCATTTTTTTATATATCATCTTACCCATCTTAGACCCAAAAAACCAATATTTTACCTGTGTAGGAGAAAATACTAAGGAGCTTCTACGCGCTAATTAAAAGTACTGACTGTTTAAGCAACTAAAACTCCTAATAAACCTTACACAATCTAGGGCATCTCCTCTAAGATGAATATATACCGTATCTTTAACTAAAATTCACCTATGGGTGCAATTTAGGTACAAGATTACAAAGAATATATTTGACTCCACTTAAATTAATCTACCGGTCAACATGAACTGTTTGCCCTCACATTAATGTTTATTTTATCCGAAAAGACATCTTGTTGGTGATAGACTTGGTTCACATAGGCCCGTGTCCAACTTGTTTGCCATAACTTTTTCCCCTTTGTTTGATTACGAGTTTTTTCTTTGTTTAGACTAACTAAACCTCTATGAACGGGTTTTTAACATCTAATTTCTATTAAAAAATACATATTTCATATCATATAACCTTATTATTTCTAATGAACCATTCGTTAGGTTAAGACTGTTTGTATAAAAGAAATATCTTATCTATATACCACGTAATGGATTTTTTTTATTTATCCTTTGAATTGTAAAAATCATAACTCGTTGTGTAAAACTCCCATTGACGTGATTAATTTTGCATTAAAAACTTTGGAACGTTTGCTTTCATTATTGAAATTTTCATAATTTTTGGGTACAAAATTCAATAAATAAATTTTTGAGTTTAACATGTCAAATTTATCTAATACTCGAAAACGTTAAAATTGGAGGGTATTACAAGTTTAATGTACGCTTGAATCTGCACAAAATCAAACATTAACTTTGTTGATGAATACTTAATAGATATCAAAATAATTTAGGAATACATCCCTAGCTAGGGCTACTAATTGAGCGAATCAGCTCGTGAGCATTTAGCATTCGGCTCGGCTCAGCTCGACTCGACTCGACTCAAAACTCAACATTTAAATGCTTGAGCTCGAACTTGATTCAAACTCGAATTTAATAAGTCAAGTTTGAGTAAGGTAATGTTCGACTCTACTCGATTCGATTATAACTCAAACTCAAACTTAACTCGATAATATAATATAATAATATACATAATATCACTTACATACTCAAAATATATTTGAAAATATAAGAAAGGGGATATAATTTTGTATTAAAATACACTTCTTCAGATTCTTCCCAGATTCTTCCCAGTCTCCAAATTCCAATCGTCTCTTTCATTCACGGCTTTAGGCATATCTAGTTAATAGTTATCTATAAAAAAATCACATAGTTTTATGAAAAAAAATGTTAATAGAGGATGCACATTTATATTCAAAATTTCTTGCATGTTTGCTGATAACATGATATAAAAAATACTTATATGAAAAAATAAATCACTAAATCAAATCCAAAAAATAAATACCCAAAAAATATACACAAAGTAAAAAATCAAATAGAGAAAATTATGTTTTTTTTAAATATCAAGAAATTTAAATTGTCTTAATTCAATTTAATTGTATGGAATTTTATTAGATTTTATTATATTTGATATAGTATTGTTGGGATTTATTTTATTATTATTAACTCGAGTCGGGAGCAAGTCAAATTTATTTACAAAACTACCGTTACATACATTTTCTCCCCAACTAAAACGTCTCTTCAACTTCTCGCCCAACCGACCTCACTTATAGCCACTCTGCTGCCGCTGTGGCCAATGGCAACCTTCATCTCCGACCGTCATCCCTGATCAATCTTATCCTCCTTCACTCGGACCATGGCTTTTGTTCCTTGGCGCTCCCAAAGTACAACTCTTTCTCTTGGCCGCCCCCTTCTTTTGGTCGCCGTCGCCATTGGGGGGAGCCTTCATCTCCAACCACCTTCCCCAATCCACCTTCCCCAATCCATTGTCGTCCTCTTCGCCCAAACCACCAGATAAAACCAAACATCCACAACCGTAGAAATCTCCCCTATCAAGCGTCTTCTTCTTTTCTTCCTCAAAAGATGAAAAAGAAAAATAGATTGGCGTTGACCCTCTTCTAGCAATGTACGCCAATCTTTAACACTTCATTGGGATCCAAAATCACCGCACAGATCCACGTCTCATTGACTTACTCCATCCATTTCCTTCATTAGTGGCATTAGCAATATTTAGGTTCATCATAAATTAAATTTCTAAATCATCAATAGATAGTTAAAATCAAAGTTTGTTATTTTTCCTTTTTTTATAGTTAAACTCAAAACATGTTTTTTATCGATTTTTTTAATATATTTACTTTGAGTTTTGATTTTTATTTTTATTTTGTTGATCTATTGATTGAATTAATTACTTACAGTTTAAATTTGGCTTTAGACATTAATTTATATTTAACTAGAACTTGATTTTAGATTTAGTATTTTAATTATGATTTTCAGTTTTTATTTTTATCTATTAAAGTAGATTTTTTAAAGTTGGCTTTAGTTAAAATCAAAATCTGTTTTTTGTATTTAAAATAAAAATCAGTTCTTTATTGAATTTTTTTTAAATATTCGCTTTTAATTTTTATTCTGATTTTTATTTTGTTTATGCATTGATTTAATTAATTACTTAGAGTTTAAAGTTGGCTTTAAACATGAATTTATATTTAATTGGACCTTGATTTTGAATTTAGTTTTTTCTTTTGTTTTTCAGTTTTCATTTTTACATATTAAACAAGATTTTTTGTGCGGCCAATTTTTATTTATATATTATTTCTGTCTCTATTTTTATATATTAAAACACACTTAAAAAATATCAGATTTCTAAATAGGATTTCAATATAAATTTGACATTCTATTGTTTAAATATTAGAACATATTGCCAAATAAGGATGGAATTCTTAATTTGACATTCTTCTTCAGACTGTCTTTCTCAAAATTAGCCTTTATAAATATAGTTATTATTTTCAATTAGCTTCTCGATTATAATTCTGATTTTTAATTATTTATTTCATATTAACTGAGTTAAGCTGAAGTAGTTTTTATTAATTATTTACTTTTAGTTATGATTTTTTAATTTTGTTTATTGGTTCATTGAATTACTTAGAGTTTAAAGTTGGATTAAAATAATTATTTATATTTAAATTAGAATTTGATTTAAAATTTAGTTCGTTTTCTTTGCCATATAAAAGACTTTCTCAACTTGATGAAAGGGTATTTTTCAACTTTCTCAACTAACTGCCTCTTGTGTGGATGGTGAAGGGTATTTTTCTAACTTTTCTTACCCCACTGATTCTCTTCTTCACATGTATTTTGGAGTAAATCAAATGGAAGCTAGAAGATTCATATCATGAGTGGAATTTAGGTAGGGATGATGGAATTCTAGTGCTCGCTTTGTTCTCTTGTAGATGGATTAGCTCAACCGCCGGAAATGTGATAGATTGATATTAGGTGAAAAGCTTGGTGTGCTGTTTATTTTTGCAGCACCATGCATTTTATGAGTAGTGGTTGACCCATGTTTTTCAATTTTCATACGATAAGAAATACAGTAGATTGGTTAGATTTTTGGTTCTTGATAGAAGAGAGATGCTTAGGCCATCCATCTCACCTTCCCCCGTGGAGAAATATAGAATGTGCCCAAGCATTTCCTTTCCCCTGAGATACTTCACTTAGATCATCAAAATCTGACCTCTTTAAAATTTAATACCTATTTTTGTTAATTGTTAACTTGTTATGACTTTGGTAGTTAATAGAATACATTCATGAACTTTATTTATTTGGGGTAATATTAAAATACATTTACTCTTTTTACAAAATTTATATATTTTTTATTTAATTTAATATCTCACAATGAATGGAATCTGTTAATTTTTTTTTCAAGATGAAAGCCGAATAAAAGCTATCTAAATATAGATAAGGGATATAAAATATAGACTTTTGATAATTTTTTTTTCAATTTTGGGTTTACAATTCTAAGCATTTTATTTTTTTGGAACATATATTATTAAATGATGTCTTAGGTATTTTGTAAAAAAAAAATTAAAACATAGTTAACTTGAAAATAGCTTTTATTATAAAGATAGTTTATATAAAAATATTGATAGACTTTTTTGTTAATTTTAATCTATATAACTAGACATTTTTTTCTTAAACAAATTATTTTCGACCATGTGATCGAGTTGGTTTAGAACTCTCAAACATTATGTTCGACCCCCAAACGAGATAGTTTCGACCTCCTAAATAAACTAGTTTCGATTTTCTAGACAAGCTGGTTTTGAGCTCTTTAAAATTAAATAGTTTAAGTATATTTGAGCTCCAGTCAAATTTGAACAACATAAAAATATTAAGTCCATTTTGAATATATATATTCAAAACTCGTTCGATCTCAAATAGAACTCGAACGAACTTCGAGATATTCAATTAAAATTCGAGCGCAAGCTGAGCTCGGCTCGGTCGTTCGTTTAGCAGCCAAATCCCCTACCTTTGTTTCTCAATCCTTTTCTTTCTATCAAAACACTATGTTCCGGTCATGTTGACAATGCATGAAATGCAGCGACAACACTTGTAAACAATGTCCTAAATTGTACTCGTTAAACAACAGCTTAGCTAAATTGAGTAAACGAAACAAATGGATCCAAATAATAGAGGAACTTCGCGTACTTAGAACATTTAGTTGTTTTCAAAAAGAGCATTGAATGTCTGATATTCAGAAAAACCAACTGGTTCCACAACAAATACGTTTTCTTATGATATTAGAAATAAGAAAGAAGCCTCAACAAAAAACTCACGGGTAAAGAGAGTAGAATATAGACATGAGAAATTCACTTCTTTCCATTTCAACAATTGAACATGGCAATGATGGATTTCACAATAATTATCAACATTTTTTAAAATGAAGCAATTTGCACGACCAAGATTTCAGACGGCAAAAAAGTTCAGCTACAAACACCATAAATGCTCAACATCATTAGATACATATGAAGGGACTAATGACAACAGGCTATCAATATAGAGAAATTTCAAATTCATCTTCCATGTAACTTTCATAATTCCTATCAAGTTACCATGAATACACGTGTCGAATTGCACCACTAGGTAGTACTTGTGCAAGCAATTTGCTTAATACATTCAATAATTTATTCAACCTCCTAAAATTTCAGCCACTGAAACTGGAGATAACGCAAAGGAAGAGACAAGCATTTTTCATCATCTACAACGCCAGTACTCTCGGCCACAATGTCATTGTAAGTCCTATTTAAGAATAATAGAATCAGAATATATATATACATATATATATATATTAACATTATTATTATTATTATTATTATTATTATTATATTATGTGCATAAATGGTGAAAAAATATGAAGAAATGGCAATCATATAGCATCAACATCCAGGTAGTGCTACTGGATAACGATTGTGGTTGGGAATCAAAAACTATTAAAACCTTAAAGATACGACCATTCCTTACCTAGTCCTTAGCAAGCAGAAAGACTAGAAGATAGTATTCATTACACACCTAAGTCAAGCTCGTTCGTGTCATGAAACCAAGCTTCAAGTTCAGTAAAAGAAAGCTATTTTAATGAAAAGACTGCCAAACATTGACGGCAAAACACGCTATAAGATCTAAATAAGTGCTAAAATCTATCAAACAGGTTTCAAATCGCGTAACAGTTTTCGTTTATGTAAACAAAGCTGCCTGCACATTAATTTTGTACAAGAAGTTTATGGAACTGAGCATGATCTAAAATTTTTTCAAGACCAAAAGTTAAGAAGTCGTTATTAATCATTACACACTAAGAATTTTCCGTCATTTAGCGTTTGGCAGACTATGTAAAATATAAATCATAAGAAAACACAAAAACGGTTCCATAGCTTATCCGTGAGACATACCTCATCATTATTCATGAAGTTGGTATGTTGGCTTCTCAAAAAGCAAGGAGAGTAACAAAGCTAAAAGGAGGGAACAACCCAGCAAAAAGAAGGGAGCACGAAAAGATGGAAAAGGCTCAACTTTTCTAATGTCCATGGACAACATCATCAAAGTTCCAATCTCTAACAAGGTCCCTCCTCACCGCTCTGCTTCGAACTAACCGTGGGGGCCTTGCAATTTCTTGTGTTGTGGTCACCAATGGCTGCGGAGACACTTTGGATGACATGCTGGCACTGCTACCATCTTGCAAAGCGGAAGCTTTTCTCAAGCAGCTAACTATTGTTGAGCACCGGCCATCGTTATCGGAACTGGAAACAGAGTAGCTTCTAAAAGACTGGGAGGGGCTGTCCATACTGTAGCAGAGACATGCCAAGCTCATGTTTCCTTTGTGACTAGTAATCTGCTCTTGTATTCAATACAACACTATTAAACTTCCCAATTATTGCAATGAGAATTCCAACAGAGCAGCAACCAGGAATAGTTAAGATCAGATGGATGATGAAATCAGAACTCTAGAAAGACATAGACAGCTATACGCATGTGAATTTGCAAGAAGAAAAGTTATACAAAGACACCCTTTTCCCTCTGCAAACAAGTTCATATACACGGAATCTATGGCACTTTCCTACTAGTTGCTTCTCCAAGCGGTTATCATGAAAATGAAATGAATTCCATTATTCATAATTCGTATTGATGGCAATCGCATCATTAAATGGTGTGCAATGAGATGAGTATAAAAAGTCAACTTGAATAACAGTACCATGGACTAAATTGCATAGAACACAAAGGCAGGCCAAATAATGCGCAAAGAATGGAAGATAAACTTCAAACATGAAGATAGTAAACTCTGATAACTTCGACTCAGATTTGTGAGAAGACGCAACCCAAATTTGATCCACTGTGACCCAGTTGAAAAAATAAAAACTTCAAATCTATTACTCAAGCAACTAAAGCCAATAGACTTGTGGGGCAAAAAAATCATACCAAAATGCAGCACTTAGAATGCAAAAGTCAAATGATAGACTTCTACATTTAACGTGCAAAAAGTGATAAACACCCAGCATGACGCAAGTTATGAGTGTATATTTTACATGCAACACGATCTATCTTCTTACTAATTACATTTGGACCGAAGGGCTAATGTATTCAAAATTCTAACAAGTTTCAAACTCCAGATGTATCCCTTCACGACCGAGACTACATAAGATCTGACACATCGGAAAGTAAAAATCTAAAGCAAATAATAGCAAATTTCATCATTCCATTTCAAAAAATGAGTCAGCATAACATGAAAGTAATAATAACAATAAGCAACCATCATAAACAAGAAAAATCTTATGTACAATCCCAATTACAAATCAGACTACAAAACATCACAAAAGAAGAAAAAAAAATCAACGCCGAATATTTACATGCGAAGCAATGAATTATTTTTTCTTTTCCTTCCTTTCGGTAATGATAATATGATGTCCTATAAATTCAATAAGATCTGAATTCCCGAGGCGTAGTAACCGGACATGCTTGACAAAAACATAGCACATGGAAATGAAGCAGAGTTGATGGCGTGAAAAATCTAGGAAACCGAATTAAACGCTGATAAAGACTGATAGGATCAGAAAGTCACCACAAATAGAGTTGGCATGGAGGCGCTGGACTAAACAGCGAGGGAGAAGAAGATGAGTTCGTTCATCGGTTAGGGTACGTCGATGTGAGGCGGAGCCGGTGGCAGTGGCGGTGGGTCGGGGACTAGGGCTGCCGTCTGGGAGACTCCAGGCTCTGGGCTGGGAGTTGAGAATCTGAGATCCCAAGTGGACGAGGAGTGGGAAGTTCGAAGGCGCTTCCACACTCACTTTTGTTTGGTAATATGATTAATCACTTCCCAACTCAGAGACTACAACCTTTTTTTGTTTCCAATGTAACGAGTTGCTTATTTACTTCGAACGTAGAAGGGGACTGACTTGCCGAGCAGGTAGATTTCATAGTTGCTCATCTGAGATATATCTTTTTTAATTTTTAACCAAGTTCACATGTAAAAGTTATTTTAACCACCGCATTCCTTCCAACACCCGGAGATCACCCACTTACACTAATGTATATGATTTATATATATTCCAACCTGATTAATAATACCGACAAACGTTCCTCACGTAACAATGTACCGGCAATTCCGGCCAGCTCCAGAGCTAGGCCGTCTTCTAATTGAGCCCGCCAAAATGGCAACAATGCCACCAGCCTAATTTGTTGGTCTTAATTTTATCGTGTAGACCAATAAAAAAAATAGTGTACTTATTCGTCTCAATTAGTTATATTAAGTACGAGGCTTTAAATTACAAAAGACATTTATTAGACCCTAAATGGATCTAGGTGAATACGTAGATTTGCGTGTTATTGTCATATTACAGGTAATAAATTAAACTAAACTTTTAAGTGAAAAACAATAACGGTGACTATCAAAATATTTTTGCCTTTTCAAGACAGTTTTTTAACCTAAAAAAAGGAAATGTTTTTTGATATATCCCTTTTGATAATAAAAAAGAAAAGGTAATTTTGTCAATATAATATATTTTTATATTTTTTTGATAATTATACTTGATTTTATCATCTCTATCAAAAAAAACTTCCCTTTCTCTTATGGTAAATTTTTTTCTAATTTATCTTTCTCATTGACACATGTAAAAACAATTTCTCGTTTTCGGTAAAAAAAACTCATTAATTTATCATGATGTTATATTATCATTATTATTATTATTATTATCATTATTATTATTATTATTCAGCCGTTTTAATTTTGGCCAGAAAGAAATCAAGCACTTAGTTGGGAGTGTCGGGGGGGTGTGGGCGGGCAAGGGCAAGTATGGTGAAAGGTTGGTTTCAACCACCTAACCGCCTTCCACACCTCTTTTGGCTTCCACCTCCTCATCGTCGACCTTTCCGCAGATTCACCGCTCCCGCCTTTCACAGCCATGGCCGACACTGCCGAGTTCCGTCCCCGCGACTCCCTCCTCCGCTCCGCCGCCTCCGTACCCCTCCCCCACCTCGTCGCCGCCGCCGCCGCCGCCCTCCTCTGCGTCTTCCTCTATAACTTCTTCGAGATCCACCTCTTCCGCGACCTCCGCCGCGGCTTCCGCGGCGACGCCGTCTCTCTCACCTTCCACCCCTCCTCCGATCTCTTCCACTCCGTCGCCGCCCGTTGCTCCTCCCTCAGCTCCAGGTGTATATACCCGTCTATCTCCCCTCCTCCTCTTCAACTTCAATTTCCCGTTGTTTCTGCGTTGGTTTGACGGGGTTTCTTGGAATGAATGGTGCGTTCGGGTATACATATGTATATACAGGTACCTTCCCACGCCATGGCTGTCCAGCCCACACTTTCAAACAGCTTTCTTGACGCTCTTTGGCAGGCCTCCCCAATTCGACTACGTTAGGTATGTTCCGGGACTGCCTTGGTCATTTTTTGTGCTGATCTTGGTGCAGTTGGTCATCCGGAATGGGGTTATTTCGTTGCAGGCAGATATATGAGACGCCCGATGGAGGAACCATCGCCCTCGACTGGCTTTCCTTTGCCCACGGTAGGTATACAGAAACGTCTTCTTGGTTGGCCATTTGATTGCTGCTTTTACTGAGTTTCTATTGCTATAATGTGCTCATGTGTGGTGAACTGAAGATTTTTTAGATAATGCCCGTTGGTTGTACTAAAACTATTTTTTGGTTTATAGATACGCTACCTCCGAGTGGGTTCTGTCCACCAGAACATGAATCGACTCCTATTGTGGTTGTGATCCCTGGGTTAACAAGTGATTCTGCTGCATCGGTAAGCTTTAGTATAACATCTTGTTCTGCTTTTTAATCTTATCTTTGGTGACGAAAATGCCACACTGTTATGAACTTAAAAGGAAATACCTGCTTCTTGTTTCATTGAATGTACCTGTATTAATAATTTTGTGCAGCTGATTTCAAATAATCTTTATTAATGCTCTTCCAGTACGTAAAGCATGTTGTTTTCAAGATTGCCAAACGAGGCTGGAATGTTGTTGTTACCAATCATCGTGGACTAGGGGGTGTTTCTGTAACTGTAAGATCCACTGACTATAAGCGTCTGTAATGTGATTTTTTTTTAAAATGTCAGTGATTACTCTTTTTGTTGACAAAATTTTTATCAAGCCATAAGGGATTAATGCAGTGTAGCATCTGTTTTGTTTGTTAAGTTGTTTGCGTTTATGTTGTGTGACAGTCTGATCGCTTCTATAATGCGGGATGGACAGAGGATATTCGGAGTGTCATTAACTATCTTCATCAAGAGCATCCAAAGGCTCCTTTATTTATTGTCGGGACAAGTATAGGTGCTAATGTTCTGGTAAGGATATTTTTTGTTTGTATTTGTATTTGAAATCTGAATCTACAATTGTGTACCATTGTTTTGTTATTGTTTGGATGATGTCGTTCTGTATGATGAATGATTTCATATGTACGATCCTGCGGTCTCTGGACAGTTAACTTAAATAATCTTCATGTTTCAGGTGAAGTACCTGGGAGAGGAGGGTGAGAAAACTCCAATTTCTGGTGCTGCATCTGTTTGCTCTCCTTGGGATCTTCTAGTGAGTCAGCTTACTAGCTAAAACACTTGGGATAATTTGTCATACAAGCTTGATACACAACACTTATCTATATGTTTTTGTTCCTTTTGAGCCTTCATTCTGCTCTCTTGAAGCCTTATTTCTCTTTTGATATTAATTTGCAGATCTGTGATAGGTTCATAAACAGAACTCTCGTACAAAATATTTATAACAGAATTATTGCCATAGGTCTTCAAGGTTATGCAAAATTGTATGTATTCCTTTATTACTAACATGAAGTCCTATATATAACGCCTTTGTACATTTAGCAGATGCCCCCTGTTCAACCTTGAGCTTTATTTTGTGATATCTGTTATATGAAGCCTGCTTTTCTTGCAGACATCAACCAATTTATTCAAGACTTGCTGACTGGGAAGGCATTAAAAGGGTATGCTTGGTACTATTATATTGCTATTGCCAAGAAGGCGGGCTGTCTAATTGAGTCGAGAATTCTAGCACAAAAAGTGGATATTGTATCACTAGTTTTGAAATTTGTTACCAAAAAAAATTTCAATTCAGACAAAGTGCTTCTTTTAGATCATTGTGCTAATTTGCTGACCGTCAGGGTCTAATTGCTGTGAATAGCTTCCCAAATAATGCATTGCTTTCTATATTTAAATATTTTTGTACTGTTGCATTATACCCTTCCATCTGTGTTGACATTTAGTTTCAACTTTATTCTGTGGCCATTTTTTTTTCCAAGTGCTTATTCTGATATGCTTTTTTTGTCCAACCTCATGGCAGTCGCGTTCAGTTCGGGATTTTGACCTTTATGCTACTTGTCTTGTTGGGAAGTTTGAGGTACAAATGTCAATTTCTTAACATGTTCTTCCTTGATTTTGTTTTATTTTTCAGGTATCCGTAAATTTCTATTTTCATTGCAGTAACATGTTGTAATCATGTATATCTGAGGTTTCTATATGGGGTTGTTTGATACCTTCGCTACTTTAGACTTTAGAGTTAGTATATTGTTGTTGATTTTTGTGGATGTCTGCAAATAAAATATCATTTATAAACCCCAAAATTTTGAGACCAGTAGTTAAATTGTAGCATTCATGGGAAACCGTGGATAAAGTGTGTGCTTGAGGTTTTGTAGCCTACCATCTTATTCCCATAATTATCTCGTGCTTGGCTTATGTTTTTTGGTTTCATTAAGTGAATAAAACTTTTTTTAAAAAAAAAAATTGTTTAAAAGATGACATTTCTGTAGTGCAGACTGTTGATTCATACTACAGGCATTGTAGCAGTGCGAGTTATGTTCCAAATGTAGCAGTTCCGCTTCTCTGTCTCAGTGCTATGGATGATCCACTTTGTACGCATGAAGCCATTCCTTGGGATGAATGCAGGTACATTGCAGACTACAATGCCCTTTCTAGCGTTTACGAACTCTTAAGATTAGTTATTTATTTATTATTATTATTATTATCATCAGGGCAAACAAAAATGTGGTTTTGGCGACTACCCTTCATGGAGGACATTTAGCATTTTTTGAAGGGTTAACTGCGAAAAATTTGTGGTAAGGTTCTCGTTTTATGTTACATTGCTTGGATCTTATTAGAGTGACCAATGATGTCCGTCTTATGACAGCCAAAATGGTGAAGTTAATACCTTTCCTATTGTTGTAGGTGGGTAAGGGCTGTAGATGAATTTCTGGGGGCTCTTCACTCCAGCACTTTAATGCATAGGCAAAAGAAGGTAAGGAGTTCTTGAAGATTGTTTTTTGTCAGATTGGCTTTTTACTGCAGCTGCTTTTGTGTGGAGGGTTGCCTAATTAATTCCTATCATCCGTCCCTGATAGTCTTCTGTCCAAAATAAATGAGAAATTATGGCCAATGTAGATAATTGTTTGGTTAAGAATAGGATGTTAACAGAATTTTTATTTTTGAAAGATACCCCTTAAGCTTGAAGTTATGTGGAAGTACTTTTGTGTTCCCTCCAAGCTAATGCAAACACATTCATTAAGTGGCTATATATGGTCAATTGCTGATTGACCAACTAAGTTAAATTATATATGGCAAATTAATCAGTGTTTTGATTAATTGATTTCCGCAAGTGCTTCCATGTTCAGGTTTCAGGCCAACTTTCCTCTTCGCCATCTGAGATTGATAAGGGTCCATATGTGAATATAACCGAAGAAGGCTTGGTAGTGGCATCAGGCAGTAGTCAGATTAATAAAGGAAAGTGGAATGCATCTTGTGAACATCTACCCACCACATCGAAAGCCACTAATATATGTATAGGACATGATCATGTAGAGGAAGAAGATAAAGCGAGGTATAGCAAACAGAGTCTGGTGGGTGATGCAGGCCCATCCTCAGATCAACCACAAGAGAAGGAATCAGGCATTACTAGACTCCAGGAATTGACTGGCATCAAGAGAAGCTTAAAGCAATTATCCCGGCAAAATAAGGGGTCTGTATGGCTGCTTGCATACATTGCCATCGTCACAACTTGGCCATTTGTTGGTTCCTTTCTGCTTGTCGCGCTAAAACGGAAATTATTGAATGTTCTTCCTGCAACGTGGCTCAAAAAGAAATAAAGAAGACGATATCCTAGAATTATTTTGTACTAAGATATTACAGGAACCAGTAGTGAAGTGGTGGCAAGTACTAGAAAATCTGATGTTTGCCTTCTTTTTTACAATCAACATTGGGAACATAACAAAGTTCAACTGAAAACAGAAGATAACGTTTTGGATGTTATTATCTGGAAATTCAGTAAAACTACAGAGTTACGATGTGTATTCGGACAATCAATACGGAAGGAAAAATCTATGTTACATGTGAAAGGTTTTTTTCATCAGTCTACGTTTGAAAAGGAAATGAAAGCAAGTAAAATCACCCGGTTCATTCCTTTTAAATGTCGAATGCTGGTCTTACTGGGGGACGAGCGGTGCCAGTCGGCGTACATGATCGACCAACAAAATCCTCCAGAGTGGTTCGGTAAGCTTCCTTGGGCTGTTCTTTCGCAGCATGGAGCTAACCAAAGTTATACATGGTACTCTATGAATTAGCGCAAGTCAAGATATTGAATTTATTCTATGAGAGGCTTGGCTAAGACCTACTTTAATTTTATGCAAATAGCAAGATAGGTTTATTCAGTGTGTAATATCATGTTCCAGAAGAAATAGTTCGTGTCACAAAAGAGTGGTCTTCTTAACAATAAAACTATTACTCTAATACTAATATATATATAAAGAGGCCCACTTTCTGGTAGAACTAAACTCGACGATGGATTGTGACTACTACGGCTGTTAAACCTGATCATGTTAGAGAAAAGTAGCGGTTGACTTGAAAGTAATCAAGGTCATACGCATCCGAGCTTTTCAAGGGAAGAAGAGCATTAAAGGCTCATGAGAAGTGGACTTGGGGTTCTCTTTTGCATGGTAAGAAAAGCCACGCATTATGATTACCGCTACGACTCAGTCCTACTCCCTCGTCACAAACCTTGACTTACGTGGGCCCCTACTCGACCAATCACATGTCTCTGGGCCCACATCTTCGCCTTGCCATGATTAACTATTGGCTTCTTCTCCATCACCAATCTTGTCACCCTCCCCCACCACGACATGCTCCCATGCACGCCCTCATCATTCCTCAATGCCCTCCCTAGCTACTCTTAAAAAATAAACGCCTCTTTCCTTCTCTTCTATCTCCGCTTCAATCCCACCTCTGATAAGCTAGCTAGCTCACCGTCTGCCCTCGCCTACATCAAAAGGCTGCCTGCTGATCTGATCTCTCTCAAAATAGTGTTTCAATCTTTGTCTATGCGTTTGATCTCTCTCTCTCTCTCTCTCACGCAAATCATTTGGACTTTCCCAAGGGTGAGCGAACGCATTTCTCACGTACGGTTAACTACTCCCTTCACTGTGTCTTTCTGTGCATTCCATCGTTCCTTTTGCATCCCCTCTTCTCTCTTTCTCTCCCCTCTTCTCCTCAAAATGAACAATAACCCACTTAACATCTTACCTTCTTCCTTTCTTCTTTGCCCTTACGTTTGCATACTATACATGGCCTCCGGTTCTGGCAGCCGCAGCCAAGAAGGGGAGGAGAGCAGCTGGTTGGACCTTGGCCTTGGCCTTGGACCTAATTATCCTTCCACTACCACCCCTTCTACTACTATGACTGCTGCCCAATACAGCAGCAGTTTGTTACCTTCTCTCCCTTGGGGGGATCATCAGAGTGTATTAGGGTTAGGGTTCGGTGATGATGGTGGAGTCAGACGGCCAGCAGGTGCTATGCACTATTGTCAGGGTTGGCATTATCAAAGCTTGGCTAATTTGCCCTCCTCCTCATCATCAATATTCCCCGCTGCCAGTTTGTTTTTATCTTCCCGCCGAGTCAGGCCAGAGGTTGGCCTCTGGTTTAGCCTTGTTGCTTTGCCTGGCTGGTATTGTACTGATACTGCTTGTTTGTTTTCTGCCTTTTTTCAAGTCGGTGGTCTTGAACATATCTTATTGAGTGCTAGTAACCTGTGGGAGTTTGGATTTATTCAGGAGAAGCGAGAGTGAAGCTCTCCCTCAGATACCCAAGGCGTACATAAGAGTCAAGTGAGTGAAACCAGAGTTTAATTTGATGAATCAATTCTTCTTCTTCTAGTTTCCAAAGATGTTAGGGACATGGATCCTGCATGGATACATGTAATTTGATGAACCAACATATGGTTAAAAACCCTATGTGGCAACTACCTTATGATCTCGCTAGTTCCGTTTTTGGTTTCCCGCAACATACAACGCGAGTGGTTGATTTAGTAGCTAAATAAAATGCACTTCATATGCTGCACACTTTCTACTCTAAGAATGCAAGGAATTTATATTTCACCACTTCTTAATTTTGATGGATCTTTGCCCCAGCTTTGTGGAGGCTAATTTTAGATTTCATATTACATTGATTCGATACATTGGATGAGACGGTTTTACTCGAGGTTTCATTTATGTGCAGGGATGAAAATATGACGATCTTGACGGTGAAGAAGTACTTGGTCAGAAAGCTTGGGCTGGTCGGCGAATTCGAGGTACAAATTTCTCATTCTATTTCCTGTTTGTACATTTATATGATCGAACTAGTTGGGGACACAAAAACTTGTGCGTTCATATTTACAAACCAAAAGATTTCTCTAATTACCAGCGCAACAATTATTCATAAATATTCATATTCATGCATGATAACTAATAGCCAAACTCTGATATACCTGCAAAAGTGATCTTCACGCTTTAAAGATGTATGCGTTATACAAAACTGGCCTAGAGTAGCCTTATTTGGAGAAGCTGAAAAACTCAAAGGTAAAGGAAACTTTCGGAAGCGAGGAAAAGCATTTCTCACGCCACTTCTTTCTAGTTCTTGAACATTTTCTTTTCAGGGGTGTGTACATGCTGTGAAGTATAATTTGATGATGTACTTGGGAAATTTCTCGAGTCACCAGCCTTTTGTCTTCTTAAAATTTGGATATAATGAAGGTGCTATCTTCGATAGGTTTGATGAATATTTTTTTAAAACCTGTGAAAAAGTCCTAAAGTTGGTCTCTTAGATGTACAGTGTGCTCACCGAATTTTCGAATTTGGACGAATGTGCTGAAGGTAACATTGGAGCTAATGTAAAGCTTTTTTAGTATACTAGATGACAGCATTGCTATATGTTTCGAATATAGATGCAGCTTCGAGCATAAAGCAAGCTGGTCTATAGATTAAGACGAAGAAAAAACAATACAAGTGTCGCATCGAGTTGAGTATAGCAAGATCACATATACGCACGAGTGATAGTTTAATGTCCTTCACATGCAAATTTTGATTTGTCAACATGTCAAATTATTAATCTCCTCGAATACTGCAATTCTAAGTTGAAATAATTGCACATTTATTTTAGTACTTTCCAGATAACTGGCCTATATATTAAGCCTATTTATTTAGAAATCTTAACCCAGCATGCGTGTTTTTATGTATTTACAAGCTTTGCTTTAAATTGCCCCAGCTTTCTTCCCACATTGAGCTTACGTACATACGTGAGCATATTTTTTTCGAAGGTAATTTACATGAGGTGAAACTAGAAAGTCCTTAATTTTGCTCCACCTCTAGCGTATAGCTAGGAGCGTCTGAATAAAAAGGACGATTGAGATCATTGTGATCAAAACTGTGGTTCAGAAACAATTAAGTTGAACTATCAAAGAGTACACCGTATAGCTATCGATCGTCATTAGGCCGTTGTCAGGAAGAACGTAGAGCGAAAGTCTACGTAGCTATCATTGGGTTTGAACGCAGAATAGCATGCATGAACCCGGAAACCCTACTGCAACTTGCTGCTTTTGACCACCGAGTTTTTTCCGGTCGGACATTTTTCTGAGCTTTTGAATATATATATATATATATATATATATATATAT